>VZSJ01003849.1:101161-118106 GCA_013398405.1 Pheucticus melanocephalus
TTCAATAGATAAATACTTGGATATTGGGAGTTTAAATATTGGATGACAGGAATATCACAGGCTAAAGTTAAATCTTTTTGATAGGCCTGCTTGCCAGAATTTGAAACCCCAACAAAAAAAACTTTTAGGTTATTTGGTTTTTCGATGCATATAGGCAAAATTCTGTGGGACTAATTCAATGACAAATTGCAATAAATACTTCACAGAAGCATAGGGAGAGATATTATTTGTGCTATAACACTAATTACATTTTGGTCCTCATGCAGTAAGCACATTTTCAACTTAAAATCATCATTTAGACTGTTCTGTGTAAGCATTGTACAGTGCATAGCATTTTGACTAGCATTACTGCAGTGCCACTAATGATAATAAAAGATAAGAAAATTTAAATAATTTTCCTCCATAGAGATTTTTTTCTGAAATTTAATGTTTATACATTACCCAGAAGAAACTATGATATACATTTTAAAAACAGAAAAAGTTGAACACTGACAGCCGCACAGTCTATAAACACATTGCTTTTAAGAATTTGTTGTGAAAAGGTATGAAAATGTACATAACACACTACTCAAAACAAATTAATAGTTCTTATCAAGCTCCAAATAACAAGAATTTAATCAAAAAACATAATTCTTCTTTGACAATAAAGCCCATAATAGGGGAGAATTGAGTGTGTGTAGGCAAACGTCATCAATGACTCAAGATGATGTAGGACACAGTCCAGTAGTGAATACTACTGCAGGAAAAGCAACATTCAAAATTCCTGGCAAATTCAACATTTGTACTATTGCATTTCTCTTTTCAAATTTTTCCCAGCTTGGTCCTTCTAAGACTTGCAGGACAATGTTACTTAGCAAAATGCCACTGAAAGACCCTCCATCTTTTGACCCTTAATGAAAATTAAGGGTCAGAAGTTTACAATTTTCTGGCCACTGCACGATGCTTTGTTTTAAGCAAAGGTCTTTCACTGTGTGTCTCTTGCACTGGGGAGCCGGTCTTGTATATAATAACAGCACATTTAATTCGCCTACATTTTGCAAAACTTCAGTATCAAGAACAATAAAACTACAGAATACATGTTGTGAGAAAAATTATATAATTGGCAGTCCCATCATATACTGTGGCTATTGCTAGAAGCAGGTCTCGGATTTTATATCAACATGTTGCTCCTCAGAACTTAGGTTTGTGTGACTTTGAACCTCAGCTTTGTTTCAATTAGGTTAACTACTGCAGAATTTTTTCTTCCCCAGATAATTTCTCTGACTTACCTTTTAATAGGGCAAGCTTAGTTTTACAGGCATAGTAGCCTCAAATAGTTATTTTGTTTAGACAGGTATTTTTGATCACTCCAGGATGATGCAAGATAGCTCAAGAGAGCCTAGAGAAGTGGACACCTAGGAGGCTCCAAAATATGGGCATGGGATACCAAGAGATGGGACGAAGACTGACATAAAAGAGAGCATTTAATTCTTGCCCTTTAACAACATTCTGAACTTGAAAAAAAAAGTAACAAACAAACAAAATTCAGTTGTCATGCTGGGAACTTCAGTCAGTAGCTGAAGGTCATACTGGTGGATTAAATGTATCCTAGTAATGTATGTAGGTTACTCTCTCTGTAAGTCACTTTCAGACTTCACTATTATCAGTGTTTTAGGGAAGAGAAACTACTTCCAATGAGAATTAGGTCTCCATGCAAATATTTAATTTCTGAAGCTACAGGCCCTACAACAACTGTAAATTTTCATGAAGATCCTTTTTTCTGTGTTTTACTGAAAAACTCAGAGAAATTTAATTCTGTTGTTCTGGGACTCAGGAATTTTTACATAGATGAATTCAACAATTACCTGCATTTTAAATGCCTAAGAAAGTCTTGACCTAGGCTAACTCTACCAAACAGTGTCTATGCAACATTCAGAAATTATTACAAACATTCCAAGAAGTAGATTAGATGTGGACATGATGTTCAGAGGAAGAAAAAAATTTAGGTGTTTGCTGAGGAAGAAAAACCCCCTAGGTGTTTGGTTATGAGCTTTTCCATTTCAGCAGGCTTTGAGAATAGCACAGCCCATTTCATTCACTAACATCAGTGAGGCCCTTTGAAGATTCTGAATTCTCTGAAAAAAATAAATTTCTGTTGTCTTAAATAGATCATAGAGAGAGATCAATTTAAACTAGGTCTGGTAAATTCCCAGAGAAGTGTTCAAAACTTTGGAGTGGATGGTCTTCACACAGAGAAGGAAAATATAGTCCTAGACATGTTACATATTTAGTTTGCATCATATTTTAGTGAATTATTTGTCTGACCAAGAAAACAATGATATTATAAATATTAACAGTGGTGACAACAAAAAATTTCATTTAAATTGGTTTGCACTTTAATAACAATGCTCACCCTGAAGTTCACTAAAGCATTGAGATAGAAAATAAGGTATATTTTGATTTATGGACATGCATTATATTATATCATGTTCATATGCATAACTTTCATGGCTGAAGTCAAAGTCTTTAATAAATGGATATTTACCTTCTCTAATTCACCAGCACATTTACCAAAACTGAATTATCTCTAAAACTTAAATACTATCTTCTATATCTCAAAATAGAAAAAAAATCTAATTAAATTGTAACGGTTTCCTATTCTACGAAGAAAAGGACCACAATGGGTCATCTGGTCCAACCTCCCTGCTCAGGCAAGGTCATCCTAGAGCACATCACACAGGATTGTGTCCAGAGAGTTCTTGAATATCTCTACTTTGAGAGACTCTACAACCTCTCAGGGCAACCTGTTCCAGTGCTTGATCATCCTCACAATAAAGAAGCTTTTCTTCATGTTCAGGTGCAACTTCCTGTTCCTTAGTTTCTGCCCATTGTTCTCTTGTCCTATTGCTTAGCATCACTGAGGAATAATGACAAATACTATACAGAACACAAAGAATTAAGTGTCATTATTTTATTTATCTCTCAGAGCTTGTACCTTGGCTTCCTTCCTAAGCATGCCCTTCCAGATCTGAAAGGGAATTTTCCTAAGGAAATATGAAATAAAATTGACAAAATCTACTTCAGTATTCTTGTATCTACATTTGAGAATTTGAAAGTCTGATATATACTTTTATACTCATCTGTCAAAAAAGACTTTTCTTAAGCATCATTAAAAAAATAATATTTTAGGTTTCTACATTGAATAGCTGAATATGAAGTGCCTAATTTCCAGCCTGTGAGTAGCCTGAGAACTTTAAAAATGTGTTAAAGCTTGGCAGAACTTGAAGCCTGAACGAGGCACTCAGCAATTGTACAATCAATAGAATCAGTGTTTATGTGCAATGTAGAAAGCCTGTCGCTGTAGGACACGAAAGAACAAGCGCACACCGCTGTTCTCAAGGTGAAGAAAAAGAGGGAAGTTTAATTTCTGACTCCAGTATTTATAGTTTTACAAAGGTGACAGTGGATTGGAGGGTGACAGTGACACCTCTCCAATGACACTAGACAAACCAACAGTCCATCAACTCTCTCTTCCTCCATAAAAGAATGCAAAACAATGAGTTGCTTACAGAAAGTGTGTGAGAAAGTTCCCCAAAAGAATGTCAACATCAGAAAGCCTAGAAAGTCTGAAAAAACTAGAGTAACAAAAGCCCATTTGATTCTTTCCTGTGAAAGGTGTAAAATGTTGAATCCTGACTTTTTATTTTCTTTGAGGGAATTTATCAAAGGCATCTCTATGAATAGGCAAATCTGCTACTCATTATTAGATGTTCACAAGATGTAGTCTCATGAAGCTGCATATTCAATATTCTGACTTTCCTTTGATCATTGGATAGAGAAGAACTATCTTGATTATTTTTGGAATCATGCTGTAGGAACCACATATATTTCCTCTTGTTAGTTGAATCTGAAATAGTGAAGAAACAATTTCTCATACGGAATTACACTTGATAAGATGGTGCTTCCAAATAGAAGTGTTCTATGACATTGCTTCTTAATTTTCCCCAGAACAAGTAAAATAAAATGAAAACCAGATGGATGCCCAGAGCTTCTTAATAAAGTTTATAGAGTGTGCTTTTTTTCCTAGGCTACTTTGACATTGTTTAGCTCAATGTTTCACACTCATCTCAACATTAATCCCTTCAGTATTAAACATATATTTACAGATAACAGATAACAACCATTTCTTTTATCCACTGAAAATAAAGAAGCACAGTTCTAAATCATCATGATGTGATATGTTGAATCAATACATTCTTGAAACAATTTATCATACTTCACAACATACATGAAGGTTAAAGAGATATTTCCACATTCATTCAGTAAAAATCAAAGTTCCACAGAACATATGTAGAATCTAAAGCTATCTTTGAACAACTCTGTGATAACATTTGCATTCTTAAAATGCAATTAATATTTCAGTAAACAGTTTTTAAATCATTAATTTAGTATTTATATAAAAGTCCAGTTGCTGAGATTCACAGTCATCCTCTAAAAATGTGACCCTGACAATCCTGCCTTTGCCTGAAAACAAAAACCAGACACTAAAATATAAAACTGCACAATTTTGCAATAGTTCCTCACATATAACTGCTATTTGGTTTGCATGCAGTAGATTCGATTAGCTGCAGAAAGCAGTCAGGAAGAAGAATATCAGAGGGGTACTTGGAAATTGAGCTCCTACTCCAATACATGCAACAGTGCTCCTCCCATCTGTATTGGGAGCCCTGTGGATAACACTGTATTCTACACAGTGGCTCTGGATAATCCATGCCTGCTCTGTTGGGTCCCAGGCTTAGGGCTTGAGCAGCCCTAATGCTAATGTGAGCAGCTGCTTTAAGGGAATGTTCCCTGTTGGCATGTCCCCCATCAGTTTATGCTGTGCAGGTGAGTGTTAGAACAGACAGAGATATCATTACAAAATATCAGGAGATGGTATGTGGCTCTCTTTGTTATGCAAAATAAAGTGTTCACCAACATGGAAGGGAAAAAAGGACCTCTCAATGAATGGAATTGGCACATGGTGCAGTAGGAAAGTCTGCCCTTGGTCTGTGCTGTGTGAAAGAAGGGTTGTCAGGACACAAGGAATGCAAGGATCTATAGTCCTCTTTATAGTCTCCTATTTAAACAGCTATTTCATTACATCATGTGTTACTGGGCCTTTTTCTCTGAGACCCTCAAAAAAACTTTGCACTGTCCTACCCCTCCCTGCTCCCGCCCTCCCTTCAAGGGCAGAACACCCTTTTCCAACCTGCAGGCCTGTACAGACTCTCACACTTTCACCACCACATCTACATTAATATAATTCTATTGATCTTCACTTTTATTTTCTCATGTTAATCTTTTTCTCTATCCATGAAAATCTCTTAGCTGATCCAGAGCACTCAAAACACTTGAGACATCTGTTAAATGTATTTTCTAGGCAGCAATTAATGAGGTATTCCATATGCATCTGGGAAATCAGAGATTGTTAGTTGATACTGTGAAATTTCACATGAAGAATGGATGAATTGAACTTGCTGTGAATAATAGGATTTCATTGGTTGTTTCCTCCTGGTTTTTTTGGTTTTTTTTTTTTGGTATATGCATTGAAAGAAGTTCAAGTGCATAAATGTATTGGTATTTTCTGCCATCACATGACCTTACACACACTCTTGTGTAAACACTCAGAGTAAATGGAATTTTTTCCTGGTAGCTCTGTTTCTCTGAATGGGCTTAGAGATACCTCTTATTGTTTATGAGCACCATATATTTCCTTCTTGTATTGCAAACTCCAGTTTAATAGCTGGTCTCTTTCTTCTTGCTGTTTTTCCCCTTCAGTCTTTGACTAGAATTTTCAGGATAGTAATTCAAGACACATAAAATTGGTGACTTAGTAGCACCAGCTTTTGTTTATCAAAGAAGTCTGGATAGTCTGCTAGGTAGGTTGTATAAGGCAGAAAGTACCTGATCTACCTGATACGAGTTTAGTGGGAGATTTTTTGATAAAGGGACTGGAAAGGCCCTTTTTGAGCACTCCTGAGAGATTGCACAAGAAATCCCATGAGTTAAGTGGAAATCCCAATCAACCAGGTTGTCACAAGAAAATCTTATTTAATTATGAGTACATTTACCTCCTTATGCTTATGCCAGACTCTGATTGTAGGCAACAGTGTTCATACTTGGGTAAAAAGTTTGACATATGCTAGCTGTCTAAGAAGGCAATTTTAGCCACAGAATAAACATCTGGATTGCAAGTTTCTGTTCTCAGGCCAAGACCTCAGTCAAGATCTTCATGCAATAAAACTATTGAGAGATCCTAAGACTGATGGATAGTCCAAACACTGAAAAGGTAGAAAATCAAAGTTGTCATTTTGTTACCACATTCAGATGAACTTCTGCAAAAATCATATATGAGGGAACCAGCAAAGAATGGGACAGTATGCTCTCTGGAAAATCACTGAATGCATTGAACTCATGTTTTTGTGACACAATAGTGTCAATGTCCTGCCATGCAGAAACACCCATGACTGATGCGACCTACCATCTGGACTTCAGAGGATGGTCAGTACTCTCCCACAGTTTGCTTGAGCATGAGATTTGGTTCATAATTTTCACCTGCAACCAGAGTGAGTGGGCCTTAAATCAATGTCCTTATGATTTAGTGTCCCTGAATTATGAAATAAAATTAAATTTTAAAAAATGGTAAAAGTATGCCAGTCTATTGCATAAAAATACTTACTTTGCACAATATTCTTCCTGAAATTTTGTTTTTACCTAATAAAGGACAGTCTATTTCTTGCACATGTGGGGAGTGAAGTGCAGAGTAAGATAAGGTGTGCTTGTAGCATACTGCAGATATTTGTTGCTGTCTGTTAATTCTGACCACTATTCTAGCTGTCTCATGTGAATCTGCTGAATAGATACTGTATCTTCACCTCTTGTATCTGAATTTATGATGTTTCCATACAAATTCTTAAAAAAAAGATGCCAAACAACAACAAATCTCCAAGCAAACAAAGAAAGAAACAAAACCTCCAAACAAACAAAGAACAAAACCCACATAACCTCCCACAAGAGACACAAGGTGAAACACAGATAGTGTAGGAAAGAAGTTAGTTCAAGCTGACAGGGGTTAGGAACACACTCTGTGAAGTCCAATTCTCCTGATTCTTAATTTACGTTAAATTTCCACAATTGCAATAAACAATTCCAATTACAAAACACACTACTGGATTTTTCAGAACACAAAGCCTGGAGCTTGGCATGCAGGTTCATTTCTAGACTGAACTGTGGGGAGTGTGTGTGTGTGCGTGTGTTTATTTTCTTTCTTTTTAAATATGCACTCTAAAACATGTAAAATGGGTAAAAATTTTAAAGTGTCCAGAATGCTACTGCAGTGCAATGTGCGCGTTTATGTAACTGTCACGAAAAACACAGAGAAAGATAGCTTTGAATCTGGGCTCTCCTAAACAATTTTTCTTTAACAGAGATAAAATAGTAAAAAAATACTTAGTTAAACTGCTGGCCAAACTGTTTGTACTGCTCCTGGTAAAGACCCTGGGGAGCAGCAGCGGAATGTGCGCTATTGATTGGCTGGTTAAAGAGAGGCCTATTAGATTGAGACAGGCTGGATTGATTATACAGCAGCAGAAGGAGCTCAGATTCAGAGCTGAGTGAATGTCAGGGTGAGAGAGAGGGAGAGCAAGCGAGAGAAAGCATGCAATAGAGGGAGACTGTACCCACTGTAGCATCAGTGTGTGACAGCTGGTGCCTGATAACACTGATATTGAGCTCCTTCAGTGGAGAACTTGCTGAGCTACCTTTTTTTCATCTGCAAGAGGATGCCAGCTCTAAGCCAGTGCAACTGATGACAGACTGGATCTTGGAATAGTTCGTTTCACTTACAATTACATCTCTCATGTTCTGCTTCTCTGAAGAAAGGCTTATTACGGAAGACAGAAATTCATTCTCTCCCCTTACCTCACATATTATTGATGATATACAGAGTTTGATCTTCCAGGTAAGAAAATTATCATTTGCTTTTCTGAGCAGATAAGAAAGGAATTATTCTTTTTGTATGCTGCATGTTAAATACAAGCTTTGGCGTTTGTTCTCGGAATGCATTTTTGCACTTGTTTCTTTCACTCACAGGCTATATGTAACAATTGTTATGTACCCCTAAAGACAATTCACAGGACATGGTTTGTGCATTGCATTTATCATGCTTAACCCTTAAGGTGAATGGAGTGAAACAGAAAAGATTATTTCTAACTACTTGGATGATGTTTTAATGTAACTTGTCCCACACATTCTAAACAGTCTGGAGTAATAATGGCAAACAAGCTCTCCCATATTATTGATCCATTAGTGTACATATTGTGATGCCAGGTAGAGAGAGTATTTACCTGAAGGATTTCTCAGTGCTTGTCAGCAGTTCGAAATAGTATCTGTCTTTCCACTGCAAACATGCTACTGCTGAGCAAATATGGTCAGCCTTAAATAATTTATCATTAGACTGCCATTTTTTATCTATACAGTAGTTATTGCTAGCATTCTGCCTGCAAAGCAGAGATCAAGGCTTATGACTTGAAATATGAAACCTAGGATTTTCTGTTACACTGTGCTGTATGTTTGAAGCAGCCATCCCATGGACTGATTGCCTGTTTTGCTATGACATTGACTCTACTGTCTCCTAACTGCAGAGCTCCACATGAAGTTTCTATGCATTTCCTTCAGCTGTGTTTTAAGTGGTTTTGCTGTCATGGGTGATAGGTTCTGATACATTGCTGTGATTTTGAAGGTGATAGACCATACCTGGAATAACCCAGCTTTTGGATTTGAAGTGTGTGAGGAAGTTGATTGACTAGGTGTTTACAGGCCACCGGAGCATAACACTAAGACAGTTCCTTCATTAGCAGCACATTGCTTCCATCTGTGACAACATGCACCACCTTCCTCATCAGTTTATGCACTCTGCTCCTTGTTCCATACTGCAGAGTGTTTCGCATGCCAGATATTGTGATTTTTCCCTCTGGGTGAAGTAGAGGCATCAATCTATTAATACAAGTATTTAAGTAAACTTTGACCCAGCCAAGTACAGTGTTCCAATGCTTTGGCCAGTTAGGAAACTGCCTATAGCAAGGTCTTGCTGCTAGGAGGTGGACCTATGTGTAATCCAATTTATTCAATGACTAAAGAATCACAGCTACAGAAAAGCACTTTCTTCACTTCCTTTTCCAAGAAATTTTTAATAAATTTCCATAAAACACCATACTAAAATAATTAATGTCTTCTCAAAAATCCAAATGAGAAGTGGAGTTGTCAAAATGCTTATTTATCATTTTTAAAAGACATAAGAATTAAGGACCTTGGGTATATAAAGATTTTTTATAAACTAACAATTTCAAGAGGGTATCTAAGTGGCCACAAGGATAAAATAAGCAAAGCTCAAGAGAAAGTTTTGTCTGCTATAATGTATCGTGTGAGTAAGCATTGGCAAAACAGGAACTGAACTGATGACCCCAAACTAAGGGCTTACTTAAACTATAGTACTGGTGCTGTTTTAATACCTTGTGTCTTCTATATGAATAGGGTTTGTGTTATTTCTTATATACACAAATATCAGCAATTTTGATGTTTCCTTCTGAAACTCTTTCCAGGTAGCCAGACATTTTCTTGGGGGCACATCTTGCCACCATAGCTTTATTGTGTGGTATTTTACTCCATAAAATTCTGCCAAAGGTGAGCACTGCATACATTGACTATGGAGTCTGAGTGCAGAATCTGACCATAAATAATGCAAGGAAACCCTTTACATTTTAATTACCTGAGTGAAAATTTTAACACTGAGACAAAGATATGGGTATTGAGATCTAGATTTACCAAGCATAGACAGTATTCTATAAAGAGCTAAGATAACTGAATGTCTAATTCACTTTGTATTCTTACAAAGCTTAAGGAATGTCTCAGTATATTTCATGTGCAATTTGACTAGCTAAAGAAGTCCTTTATGTATGCTCAAAAGCTTTCCTACAGTTCTTATAATATCTCTCTTGTCTCTCCGAACAGTCTTGTTCACTATACTGTGGTCTTTAAATATACCTTATAATTTTCTGATTAGAAAAAAAATCATGGTAATTCTGTGATTTAAAAGACAGCAGTTTTTTTCCTTTGAGATTAATGCCGGTTACTAGTCAGGTTACATCTAAGCCATGAAACTCCAAATAACACTAAAAAGTGGGTTTTTTTGCAATGGTAATATTTCATTTGAACCTTAAATTTATTTATTTAAAGCTCAAAAGAGAATCAGAAACCAAACAATTAGTTAAGCTTACATTCCTATTTTTCTACTCATAAGATACGTTATTCATTTCCACATTAAATATTTTAATCATCTTCTTTTGTCAGATCCAGAAAAAATTACATGAAAAATACACAAATGAGAAAGAGTCAAGAGTTTGTATATTACAAACTGTGCATTTTCTTTCAGGTCTTTGATGTTGTTAACATTAATCTGGACTTTTTGCAACACTTTAAACTGATTCAGTTATGTCACCTGTTTCTCAAAAGACTAATTTGACCTTTTGGAAATTAATGTTGTATTCCTTTCCAGCTTGAAGTCACAGAATGCAAAATTTGTTTTTATTTTCCTAGCTAACCTAAAGCCATTAGGGGGCTCTTTCCTCCTATGCTATCACACAGCAAGCTGCAATACAAAGATACAGCTAGTCCCTAGATTTTTTACCAAAAGAAATTATTCTTGAATTAATTTATTTTGGATGTAGATTATTTTAATAATACAGAGCAGCTAACAATCTCTCTATTTTTTTTTTATTCATTTGTTGGAGAGGGTTCTGTTTCTTTTGGGTATTTTTATTCCACAGAATTGAAAACTTTTACTGTCAATTAATGGTTATGTGTAGAAGTTACTTTATGTCCCGTGAAGGAGAAGCAGGAAACACATTCAGGAGAAATTTTGAAGTAATCCCTGAGATTACTAATATGAATTTGAAGCAGCGCTTATGTCCAAGGAGCCAAAGTTTATTTATCTGAATAACTGTGAATAATGGTGCAACTAGCTTAAAAATATAAATAAATAAAATCCTCTTGCACACTGTTATATTGGATTGAAAAGAACCTAGAGTATCTTGAAGTGACACATTCTTCCCTTACACAGCTTGCTTTTTGGTCAGCGTTTTTGGATCACTCTTTATTTCACAAAATGAGAAAGTTTCAATTCTGAAAACATTTACTCGTATGAGCAGCTACACTGAAGTTACAGTGGGCCAAATTCAACACCTTTGTTCTGCCTATTACCCTTCAGTTTCTGTAAATTCATTGCATCACTGGACCTGAAACCAGTTGTGAAGTTTGTACTATTTCTTGTGAGTTGCAAACTTTGTAAAATTACTTGTGACACTTGGGATTCTTCAGAAAGAACTATAGAATAGTCTACTGCAGGCTAAGGAAAAGAATTTAATTTGTTGTAAAGCACAGCAAGGTAGTTGTAAACACTGCCACATCATGCTGAGGTGAGGCCAGGAGAAACATGAATGTCAAAAGACAAGCAAAATAATTTTCCCCTTGTTCAAGTTTTCAAGAATTTTCTTATCCCTGCCATCCTTGAATGAAAAAAATCCCACGTTGGTAAATTATTTTATCCACCCTAAACCAACTTGCTACTTTAACTGTTTAGCTTGGAGAGATTCCAATACTACCAACTTCATTCAAGAAAAAAATAAAAGAAAATAAAAAGTACTGACACAATTTGTGATGTTTGGCATTCACAATGAAGGAGTATAATCCAGCCAAGTTGAAATTAAAAAAAAAAGGAAGATGAAAAAATATGCTATTTCTTGGTTTTACTGCACATCTGAATAATCTCTCTATTTTTGCATCCTCTTATAGCAACTATCTTATGACATATCAATAAAGAACTTTGTTCTATTAAACAGCATCTAGAAATTCCAACCAGAACCTCAAGATACATTGTTTATTGTTTATTAAGATACATAGACAGGAGTTCATCCTATATAATGAAATTGCTAACAATACGGAATAAATCAAGTATGATTTCTTAGATAGATAATTGATGCTTCAAACTCTAAGATGATCTTCACTAGATATATTATTAGCACATTGCAAATTCAGCATCTCACAAATTATCTTTCTGTTTGAAGATGAGGGCTTATTCATTACTAAAAGGTGGCTAAAGTTAACGATGATTTGCTTGCATTTCAAGTAATTAATTACGTACACATGAACAGTCATCAAAGCTGAGATGGCATTATTATTATTAGTAATTCCTCAGGTACAACACTGCCAGTCAGTCAAAGGAGGTGATTGTTCCACTCTATTCTGCACTGGGGCGGTCTTACCTGGAGTCTTGTGTGCATTTTTGGGTACCATAATATAAAAAAGGTATAAAGCCATTAGGGAGCATCCAAAGGAGGGCCACAAAGGTGGTGAAAGGTGGATGGGTGGGGAGGGCACACGAAGGGTGTCTGAGGTCACTTGGTCTATTCAGCCTGGAGAAGAGGAGACTGAGGGGGCACCTACTGCAGATACAACTTCCTCGTGAGCGGAAGAGTAGAGGCAGATTCTGAACTCTTCTTTGTGATCACCAGGGACAGGACTTGAGGGAATGACATGAAGTCTTCTCAGGAGGTTTAGGCTGGATATCAGGAAAAAGTTTTTGACATAGAGGGTGGTTGGAGACCACAATAGGCTCTCCAGGGGAGTGGTCACAGCACCAAGCCTGACAGAGCTCGAGAAACATTTGGGCAATGCTCTCAGGCACATGGTGTGATCCTTAAATTGTCCTGTGCAGGGCCAGGAGCTGAACTTTGATGATTCTTTTGGTTCTCTACCAACTCAAGATATTCTATGACCATGTGACTTTCTTTAAAGCTCAAATGAGACCAAACAAATTGCTGGAGGAATGACAGGAAGTGTGTAGCAGAAACAAGGAGCAGAGAACACTTCTTGGTTGGAGTCAAGCACCCTAGTAGCAAGACTCTTTTCTCCTCTATAAAACACAGTTTAATTTAATTATATGCTTTGCTTCCTTGAAATCAGTGAAATTTTATGTAAAAGATAAAAATTAAACCCATGTAAGAGTCTGGCACAAAGTTTCTGCAGAGCTCCACTCCAGAGGTAACTCTAATTTACTGGTTGTTTAATTTATCCCTTCTATAAACACACTAAGCAAAGCACTTTGAAATACTTTTGAATGAAAATTGTTATATAAATGTAAAGTATTATCATGGCAAACAGAAGTCACTCAAAGTTGACAGAAGTCACTTCAGCTAATGAAAACTGCAAGAGTCTGGTGTGCTTTATTAAGCATGAACAGATAATTAATCTTTGATGAATGTTTAAAGACAGAAAGAACAGTTCTTCAGATATGTAGTCAAATAAGAATTACTTAGATATTTTTCCTATTTTATGTTTTCTATAATATATGAAGGGAAAAAATGTGTTTTTCCTATTTTATGTTTTCTATAATATATGAAGTCAATAATTAAAATTACTAGATTTTAGAAGCACAGAAGTTTGCAAAAACAATTATTACATGTACTGTATTCTCTTTAAAATATTTAAAGAGAAGCAAAACAATATAATTTAAAATACACTTCATAATACAATGAAAAGCAGAATCTTTTATTTATTTTAAATTTTTTTACTGGAAAAAAAAAGACAAAGCAAATGAAATTGTATTGAAACAGCACCTGCAGCTTCCTCAAATTTATATACAATCCTATATACATAGATTTATTTATATATAGATGATGGCATCCCTGCCCATGGCAGGGTTACTGGAACTGGATGATCTTTAGGGTCACTTCCAACCTAAGCCATTCAATTAAATGAGTCTATTATATATGCGCATACATCTGTGGATGTACCTGTATTTAATCTTATTCTTTTCTGTCTGTGTTCCACACAGAAGTACATAGTTTATATAACTATATATGGAAGTATATAGTCTCCCCTTTAGAGAAAATTTGTAATTTTTCGGAATACAGCCATGTAGAACCCAAACATATTTCTTGAGTACCATAAAAGAAAAGGGTTTGTTGGTTGGGAAGCCACTTGAAGGTACAAGTTATAAGACAGGTGTCACCAAGAAATGCAGATCAGATACCAGGATCCTAACAAAATACTATTTTCCCTGATATTGAAAACACTTTGTTCACATAATCTGCTTGAATGCGGTGACGTGATAACAGAATGGCTTTGCTGAGCAGCATGCCACAAACTACCATTAAAACACACAGTACAGTTTTGAGAAAAACTCTAAATTTTTCGATTTGTTTGAATTTCAAAATATTTTGAAGTGAACGGAAAGTGTTGCTGCTTTGCAAAACATGGATTCTTATTGGCTCTGGAAAAAAACATGGATAAATCCTTGTCTGATCAGTGACTATTAACACTGGTCTGTGGGATATCAAGTGAGTGAACAAAGTTCTGCAGAGCAGCTGATAGAGAGAAGTAATTCATTGTCCTCTGGTGGATCTGTAACACTGAGAATTAATGCGCTTACAGCACATTACAGCAGTGACAAAGCTATGGTAACACCTTGAACAATGATACACTTTTCTACCCTCAGAAGGTTTTGTGACTGATTTAGATATACAACTGAAGGTTTTGTTCCTTCCCTCCAATTATCAGATATTAAAACAGAACAACAAACCAAACCAACCAACCAAACATACTAAATAACAACAACAAAAAAACTACCAAAAAATATCCCACACCAAATCCCTGTCAAATTCACTTTTGGGCAAGCTGTTAAGGTAAACAAAATGAACTGTCAAAAATTAGTAAATGATGATTTTTTTTTGCTGTTGAACATAGTAAAACAATAGTTTTGTTCTTAATACTATGTAATGATCAGAAGGTAGAAACTCTTTGTGTCCCAGAATACTTAACAATGACAGTATAAATATTTTTCAGCATATTCATAATATGTATACCAGAAAGTAAAAATATATAATATTCTTTAAATTCTGTAAATTCTAGAACTCTACTTCATAGCGGTACATGGACTTCACCAACTTCTAAAAACTTCTGAAAATAAACTGTAGTGTTTTGCCCTCCTCAGCTTCTTAAGATGTATTAGTAGTTCCTAATTCTATGCATCAGAGCTGTACTGATGTGTAAGGGCAGTTCTGAAATCAATGTGTAAATAGGAACAAGCTCATATGAAAAATCCTGCTGCTGGTGCATTTTAATGAACTGGATTAAATAACATAATCATATCGGGGCTTTTTAAAATTAACTTATAACAGATGATAACTTTTTAATACTGTGTGTGGAACCAGAATTTGAACCTATCTTCTTAAATGAAATCACGAGTAACTTCTGATGGGGAATCATCATTTCAAGTTCCCAGCCCTATTTGGGGACACAGGAAATTTGAAGCAGCTTCAGGTGAGCTTGGATGATATTCAAGGGACTCAGTCTTGGATGTTTGTCCATTAATTCCAGGCACTGTCGTACATCTGTCTATATGTACAGAATCTAACTAGCCATAACCTTATGTCAGTAAAACAAATATCAATGCCTGGGATTACAGCTATTATGAGGTGGTTTATCACCAGCAAAGCTGGAGCAAAGTATGAAAGCTCTACAATGTCCATCAAAAATGGAAAATTGTCCCTGAATTGCATGATTAGGAGCATGATCAAGCAAATGTGTCAGACATCTGACATTATTCTGAGGATCAGGGGGAACACTTTGGGAAAAGATGTTTCTTTTGCACTCTGTATCCATATACTGTTTGTCTGCCACAACATCTCTAAGATCTTGGGAAAAACTTACAGCTCTTTGGGATGAATGGGATCAGGAAGACAACATTATTGAATTGATGCAGATATACAATTATGCAATGGTTCCTGTCACAATTTTTGTACTGTTTGGGAAAATTGTTCAAACTGGAGTTGTACCTTACTCTGAAATAGCACACTTTAGTGGGTTTCTTTCCAGAGGAACAACTAAATAATTATACATACCTGCCTCTAATGTGAGGTGCAATCTCAACCTCACTCTAGCTCATCTTTTCAATGTCTTGCCCAAGTGCAGCAAATGCAGCATGCCTGGGACACATCAAACTTCTTAGTAACTTTAAAGAATGAAATGAAATTATACTACACAGAGAGAAAAACATGCATAAAACCTGTCCAACTATATTACATATCAATCTAAACCAAAATCCTGTCTGATGATTCTATAATTCTCTTAGGCATCTAGATTTCTACTTTTTTTTATTGTTGTTCATGTATATATATATAAATGTATCTGAAACTCATTAACTTCTTCACCTGTTTTCATAACTAAGTATTCCTGCCTAAAAGTTTTGGAGAAGCCCTACTGCAAGAACTTCTGTCACTTTGTGTGGTTGATCTACACTAGAGTGTTGGAGGAGTGAATGTCAAGATTTACAGGACGTCAAGATTAACTCATCCACAAGCTTTTATCATGCAAAACAGTTCAAATTCTTTTCATCAAGGAGATGTATCTTTCATTACTTTGTATAAATCTTGGCATAAGAGAATGCCAATAGATATTTACTAAGAAATAAATTACATACTGTGAATCTCTATTCTGGTTTACCATCATATATTTTCTTTGACTCAGTCATAGATTAACATTCTCAAGAGGAACCAAAATTACTTTAGCCATGAACATTTTTCAGACAGTGATTCGTGGACCAATCCTACTATCTACGCATATATCAGGAATATCAGTTTCCCCTGTTTCTGTAACTATTCATCATCTTAACTTCCATAAGATAGCTGCAGATGTTTTAGATTTATGCTAAAATCCAGAGAGAAATTCTGTACAGTATGTAAAAGTATTCCATGTAGAAAATGTGTATGTATCTGAAAGTAAAAAACCCCTACCTGACACAGACAGCACCAACTCTTTCAGCCTGACCTCTTCCAACCCAGCTGCACTGGGATGCAGTGGTGGGTCCATA
>VZSJ01003849.1:118506-132793 GCA_013398405.1 Pheucticus melanocephalus
TTAGGAAAAGTACACAAGGTCAGCCATTGCAGTCTGTAGCTATTTGGAATTTCTAATTTTGGGAGGATAAGAATGTTGAAAGAATATAAGGGGTTTGGTTATATTTGTTTGTGTTTTTTTTGTTTTTTTAATTGTTTTTTTAGCTGATGAGTCTCTAGTCACTAAAGTGATAGGTGCTCTACACTTAGATAAATATTTCATGTGGGCAGAATATGCTGTTCTGCCTTTTTCAAAAGCTTTATTTTATTAATGAGTTTGTTTAATTTCCACACCCTTCAATAAATTATCAACTTGGGTATAAAATTAAATATAATTAGGTCACCCTGTAGCATGATTTTATTGTAGATGATGTGTGAACCTCTCTGGATTGAGCTGCACTTTTGTGCTTTATCATTATGTGTCAGTTGTGAAAATTCAACACAACCAATGTGCTCTGCTCTAAGTAATGATAACATGTATTTGGAAATACAGTACATGATGTCTTACAAACATTAAAGTATAATTCTTGGGGAATAAAAAAACCTAACTATGTTCAAAACTATAGCTAGTGGATGAACTAGGAAACTATAATGTCTACTTAAAAAATTAAAATTAAGTTACCTTTTAATAAAGACAGTAGTAAGCAAAATTATAACATATTTCACAAATAATGTTTTGGTAGTATTATCTTGAACCTAAATAAGATATAGAACTGTTTTATATGACATTTTCAAAATCTCTCTTTTCATTTTAGATGCATATGTTTGCACAACTGAGTCACTACAAAACTTCTTTTTGAGATGTCAAGCAATCATTAGATCCACCAGTCTTCATTTTATTTCAGATAAAATGCAGAGTACGTTAGAAATTTCATCCATATCCTCCAAAAATTAGCATGAATAATCAAAGTCATTGATTAAATTACCTAAATAAGTCCCTAATTCTAACAGACAATCTACTTCTCTTGAAATCAGATCCTAAAAATCATTTGCTTTTAGTGTTCCAAGAATCAGAACAGTTGATTCCTCTGAGCTAGAAAAACATTTCTGGCATAAAGTGGCATAGAAATTTTGGCTAATGTACTATATGTCAGATGATATTTTGTCATAATAATTTCCATGGCTTTTAATTATTCTTAGTTCATAATATTTTAAAGTATTGAAGCAAGCAGTAATTTAATTTTGTGATTTTGTACCACACTGTGGTGTTTGCACTGTCTTTTTATAATCATGAGCACAGATGCTGTTCCTTGTGCCTAACACTGTGCACAATTCACACTATTAGATACAAAATATATATATTCTTAAAAATTTTGTACACAGTTTTAACAAATAATTAAAAAAATATCTCTCTATAACGTTCCTTGTTTAGGAAATGGAAAGGAAGATGTAAAGAAGGCCCTAATTTTTATTGTTGTTTGTACTTACAATTCTTTCTCAAAAAATAAATCAATTCTTTAATACAAACCATACACATAGGATTGTTAATCTTGACAAGGACCACAGAAATATAACACCACCATCCCTATTACATTTTCATACAAGTCTGCATGCTATCACTTTGTATTAATGGGCATTTCTACTCTCACCCATTCTCTTCTCTGGAAGAAAATAGTTCTAGAGGTATTATGCTTTCTAGAGAATAGATGTAAATATAATTTTCCTAGATATAACTCATAAAATTCAGGAATCGTCTGTTAAAAATGTTCTGTTCTAAAAAAGCCCACTCTTAAAAATGCTCTACAACAGCATCAAACTTTCCAGATGTGAAATAATATTTAATGTCTCTATGTCATCAGAGATGAAAGATTTTTGCCATACTACAAAATATGGACTAAATCAACCAACAAAAAATTCAAGGTCTAAATTAGAACTTTGGAATGCTACTTTTTTATCGTGCAGCATTGGTTTCTCAACATAGTGACACACATTAAAAATTACTTCGAGCAAAACCTAAAGACTCATTTTAAATTTCCTTTGAATATTGGTGATTTTGCCAGTTACAGAATGAATGATTCAAGGATAGTTTTAGAATTACCTTGGTAATACTGCCCTTAATGTATTCCGAGAATAAAATCTTAATCAAATTCAATTAAGTTTTTTAGAGGCCGTAATTTAAACTTTGCCTATTTTCCTATGCATTATCTAGCCTGAAAATTTTATTTGACATGCAAAGATATAACTTCCATGGGAATTACAGCTACAATTTATTTACAAGTAATCACACAATTGTATATAGGTATCTACAGTTATACATATCTGTGTCCATATAACCATGTCTCAGAAGCTTCTGTTTGAAAATTGAAAAGTCCCAAGGCCCAAGGACTCTAAAAATTAAAATTTATCCACCAAGAAAACTGAAATGGAAAAAAACTCTGCATTTGGATAAAACAGCTTGCCTGTCTAGCAGTAACATTCTGCTGCAAATGACCCCCTCACCTGCATTTAATGTGCTGATTACTCAGACCACTGAAGCACACAGGGTGCTGTGCAGAGCCATCAGTCAATAAGGTAATTTGTAATGATGACCCTTCTGGGCAAACTAGGGGAGGAACTAGTCATTACTGTTTTCTTCTAGCTGAGGAAATCTGCTCCCCTGTTGGTAAATATTCACCAAACAGAGAGAAAATCCACCAGTCTCTCTAACATTTTTTATTCACAGAGAAGTGAGAGGCTGTAGTTGAAACTGATTGTGCTTGAATGCAGCTTAATAACTAGGAGCATCTCTTTTTAACCTACGAGACTCTGACAGATGTGTTCATCAATAACATAATTGGTTTAATGATACAAGAAGCTGCTCTTAGGGTGGCTTCAAGTTAGGGAAAACTACTTCCCTTAAATGTGTTGGAAGCAATGCACTAACTGATGGCCAGCATTCTACTGAAGCAGAGAGCAAAATATGGCTTTATCTCCCATGCTTCTTATCTCATCTCACTGACTGTAGCTGAATGTCCCTTGCAGGTGTGCAAAGGGTTGTTTTGTTCCAGCCTCCTGCCAAGGCTGTCTTTGTAGGGAGACTAACGTCCTGACATGGCTGAGGGACAGAGGTCGAGGCTGGTGCTGCCTATAGAACCTTCTGGAAAATTGCTGCTGTTGTGGGAAGGAGCTACTCCTGCCATGCACAGGACAGGGAGTACAGCTGGGCAGGGGCCAGGCTGATGGAGGGCAGTGTTGTGCCACAGCGTGACTGTGGGAGCAATCTCCTGTCCTGTGAGAGACAGGAATGGCAAGGAGGGGGCTGTGAGGAGGTGGGGAGAGCCCTGCAAGCCACCTGCTTTGCTTTCTACTCTTTTGTGGGGCCCTCCCATTAGATGACTGCTCTGTGGCCATGTACCCTGCTGTTTGTATCCCCTGCCCTGGTGCCAGGGCGGGGACCTCAGTTGGCTGCTGGGTTTGCTGTAGGCAGAGCATTTTGGTGGTCCTGGCTGCATTTGCTGAGGGGACAGCCTTAGAGGGGCAAAGAGTGAGGTTCTTCCAGAACCAGGGAGTTAAATCTCGCGGAAACTTGCCTGAGAAACTGCCACCATGACCCGTTTGTGTTGGATGAGATGCCAGTCACTAAAGTTAACTTATTTTAGATAAGAATGGATTTAGGAGAAAAGGGGAAGAGGTAGGGGCAGACCCTGGAGGTGGTGAATGCAGGACTGCTAGAGGACAAGACTTGTAGCATAAGAGTTGCAAGTGGCAATACTATTTGGTAAATAAGGCCACATTGCAGATCCTTGGCTTGAGGCCTGTGCTGTATCTTGGACACTTCTGGGTGATGATAAGGAAGTAAAAAGTATCCAGCTCTGAAGGCTGGAGTTGTGGTGGTTGTGTTCTGTTTCACTTTCCTCTTTTTGCCAAAATACTAAATCACATTGAATGGCACTCCTATGTTGCTGGTAAACCTGTCTGATCTGAGTGCTTCAGGCTTGGAGCGCTATTTGTTCAGTGTGCAAATCCAAAGGAAACAACATCGAGAGAGCCTCAGAGAGATGCACAGCTGACGCATCTTTCATGGACTTATGTGCTGAGTTAATTCAGCAAGGCTTCTGGCAGATGGATGGAGTCTCTGGCCTTTGCCTTACTTTATCTTGCCATCCCATTGACAGTGGCCAGAGTAGCCCTTGGACAAGCTGTCATTCCTCATTGCTGCCAGACCTGGTGCCAGCAATTCCCATTGCACTTTGGTAACTATCCATGACCTCCTCGTTTCAGAAGTCTTTGGTTTTCCAAAATTGCTTTTATTTTTTATTCAAGCTGTCAGTCTCTTACAAAAATGTAGAAAAATAATGGGCAGTTCATGAAATGACAATGACTTTATGGCATAGGCTTACATTCAGAGATTAATTTTGCCCCATCTCTCAAGCACAATATGTCATATTGATTGAAAAAAATGTTATCCTGTACTGGAGAAAGAGCTTTCCTGCAATTCCCAGGTTCAGGGGGAAGGATCCAGGAAAGCTGATAATGAATTAATGGACTCATAACGGATGCCATTTGAACTGTTTTGAAAATACTGTTTACAAAATTGTATAATGGGAGTGAAAACAGTATTCTTTATGTTCTCACTCCCTAAATGTAGTGCCTAAGTCTCACATTTAAGTGATTAATTAAATTCTGTATTTTGTTCAAATGATTGTTTAGTAATACTGAGTGGCATCAGCTAAACTGTGATAACTGGAAAAAAAAACAAACCTATATTAGACATAGGTTTTACACATAGTACAAACCTACCCTCCTTTATCAAATGTCAAACTAAAAAAAAAATTGCCAGGACTAATTCTCAGTGGATTATTTAGGATTATTTGATTGGGAAAATACAGTTTTGTCATGTTTTCCTCCAACTGGAGATTTATGGACTGGTGATGAAACCTCTTAAAAGGCACTCAAAATATATTCTGGTTCTCATTGCTTTCTGTCTTTATTGAATCACCTATAAATATATGTAAGATTTTAATCTCTAAATATTTTTCAGGCTCACTAAAGTTCTCAATTTTTTTTTTCAACAGAACCTTATAAAGCAATCTGTAAAAAAATAAAAAAGTACCTGTGGTGGGACAGTGAAAGAAGATATAGGTGATTTCTAGAAAAAAAAGCACAAACTCTTTGCTCTGCTGCCATTAAAATGTATGTTTTGTGTTTCTTTAAGTATACATGCAAATGGATAACTTTCTATAATTGTTGTATTTCAGATGGACTCAAAATTAGTAGAAAGCACCATGATTTAGGTAAATCAAAGAATATAAATTCCTTTCTTGCTTCTAAAGACAAAAAATCCAAATCTAATAGAAGAAACAATACCCAAAAAAAAACCAAACTGAAATTTCAGAGTTTATGTCATCTCTTACCTTGGGCCAAATAAAAAGTCTGCTATCTGAAGATCAACTTCTTCAGTTTTTCATAATTCTTCAGTTCAACTTCATATAGCAAAGAGTCCATAACTTTAATATAAATTGTGACTCTTAGGTTTTTATTTGACAGTGAGAGCAGAGCTTTTACTTCATTGTGGTGTTGTTTACAGGCTGTCAAAATATTTATATGGATTTGGATATTTTTTTCACTAACAAGTGCTATTATGCAGAGCCATTCACTGAATTCAAAAAGCCAGCAGTCTCGGAGGTTTTTGCGAGCCAAATGATAAAGGACTTTATTCTTAAGAGCATTTAATTTTCCTACTGGATTTTAATATAGTAACCAAGCACTCAAATGACAATTTTTTTAATTACCTTGTGAATTATTTCCAGATGCTGGTGGAATACGTAGAGCTCTGCATCAAAATGGCAAGTGGGCCATGATCAGTGTAGGAGCTGTTATTTATCCATATTATGTCTTATTTCAAACAGCTGCCTGTTGTTATGATTTTCTTCTGAACTCAAGTCTTGCCCATATATTTGTGTTGTTGCAGAATGCTTCCTTTTTTCTTTCCAGCTAAATCTCTGCATATTTTAGTAACAGTGCAACCCAGGTGTTGTTTTCCAGTCTGGGATACATATGGGAGCCTACAAGAAAGAATCCTGAATTGTATGCATAGAAAACTTTATGGATGATAAACAAAGGATTTCTTCGCAAGTTAGTAGGACACATGAATGTGTATAAGGAAGAGCAGTTGTTATTGAGAAAAATTCCCTCAGTGAATCTGATTTTTATTTTTTTTTACATGCTCTTAAAACTTTCTGTCAGTGCCTGTGGAGTATTCTATTGTACATGCATAAGATAATAGCCTACAATTTCCTACAACTAGTGGAGTTATTCTGATACAGTACAAACTCCAAGATGGTGTAGACCTAGTATTTAAACTCTAATCTATATCAGAGTGTAATATAATTTTTGAATTATGCTACACGAATGAGGGGATCTTGAGTAGATGCTGGTTTTTAATTAATTTTGATATGGTAAGCTTTTAACATTTGCCAGTTTGCATTGCAAAATTTCCCTTTATCAGTAGGATTGAAATTTTGACAAAGTAACATTGATTCTGAGGCAAAACTGCACTGTTGTGTCATTAGTATCAGCATTAGTGACATTAATCCTTAGGCTCAAACCTTGTCTGAGTTATGTGTAGAATACAAATATGGAAGCATGTATTGCTACTGAAATTATAACACTAATTACTATTAGTTAAAATTAAGCCATTTTTCTATGGTGAAGGATTATTCATCACATGGCAATTTTATATAAAGACTGAGTACCTTTCAAGTTTAATATTGCAGTTTATATAAGTATTGGGAGATGTGTGCAGAAATAATAGATTAAATTCTCTGAATTTTTTGTTTGGTTGTTTGGTTGGTTTGGTGTTTTTGGTTCTATGCTATGCAAGAGTATCAGTTAAGTTAATCATGATGATCTTCTCTGTCTTACTCTTAACTCTCTAATTTTTTGATAAAAAAATAGTTACTCTCATGTCTTCATAGATCAGATCCTGTGATTATTTTAATGGGGGTTTTATGCCACAGTGGTTTTTATCTCAGCTCTGTGTCAATCAGGAGTTTTTTAAAAGCATCATTGAATCAGATAAAAAATTTCACTGATATTTTAATACTGTTCAGCTACTTGTATCAGTGCTTTACGGTGAAACAAGATACATTATCAGCAAATGAAGTACACATTTCAAAATCAGGAAGCTTGAGTGGGGACTCCGAATTGATAGGTAGCTCAGAGTCTCTGTCAATTTTTTGATTTTTATTTATCATGTCTGTTTTTCTGTGTGAGGAAAATAAACATAAGTCTACACTGTGTGTTTAACACTCCAAAATGTTGGGGTATGTGATATGAAGAGAAATATTCTAGCTTAATAAAGCCTTAACATACTTTCCTAGAACATACAAGCCCATGAATATCTCTGAGGACAGTAAAAACATAACTGTTACTCAGTTTCCCATGAGTTCTGTTTTCATAGAAGGTAGGTAATGCAATGTACTTGCAATATTGTTATGTCATACCATTTCCTTGAAGGTGGAAGGCAATTGAAGACATGTGCAAAGGTACCCTCACAGAATCACAGAATATTCTGATTTGCAAGGATCTCACAAGGAACATCAAGTCCTTTCTGAAGGCAGACTTCTTTGTGTTTTAAATGAATTATTTAATCTGGTTTGTGAATTTTTTATTCAGATTTTCTTCTAAATAATGAGAATATTTGAGAAATACTGTCTCCTGGTGTTTGAAGGACTTCTTGTGAAAATTGTAATTTAAAAAGATACTTTTGTGGAGTTTAACATTAGCAGACATCAAGTATTTGACAAGAAAAAAAAATGCATAATTTACCAGGGGAAAAAAATATTTTACTCAGAAAAAATATATATTGAGCTGCTTTGTCTTTCAGGAGTTTTTCAAATCTAGACAAGTTCTCAGAGTGCACCATAAGATAACTATTTTTCTCTTTGTATGACAGGTACCATTGAAGTAACTGGTTTATATATGTTTTCAATAAGAAAATATTGGGGTTGTCTGCTGTTAAGCTGAACATGAATTTTACTGGTGGCAAATTTAAGGTGATCATTAAGAGGAAGGCAAAAAAATATGTTTATAATAATATAGAAGGAACAAAGGATGATGTGCTAGATTAATCTTTGGGGCGAAGAAGAACACCAGTTGTACTAGATGCCCTTGGTAGACTCAACAGGCTTTCTTTGAAGTACTTTTCACTCTCAGGTGTGTTTATGCCACTAGAAATGACAACACATGGAGGAAAACTTGCAAGATGCATTCGAGTGCAGCAGCCTAATCATAAATGTGATATTGTGTGTTTCATGCCTGATATTTTTTATGGTTGTGAACACTTGAACCATCAAAAGTAATTAAGAGCAAACCAAAGAGCTGTGCACAAAGAAAATAATCTTAAAATTATCTGTACAGCTTTGTGCTGTAACTGCTGTAAGTGTATAACCAAGCATTTTTATATCAGGAATGTAACAGGTATGCCACAGCAACAGCTGCAAGGAAAAAGGTTTCTTTTCAGGTTATGTTGTCAGTTCTCAACAAAATGAATCACACACGGTGGGTGAGTAAAGCTGTCCCTGTGTTTATGATCCCTGACTCATTCCATAGGTTTTATTTGCTTCCATTTCAAAGACATTTTACTACTTTTGTACAGCAAATTGTGTCTACACCATAAAGTAACAGTTGCAGCTTTTACAAGTCTGGGATTACATATTCCCTAGACAGTTTTCTTTTCACAGGGACAAATCTTGAGATATCAAAATTCTGGAAATGCACAAAATTGTTAGAGGAAAGCTGGCCCCAGTTGACAAAAGGAAATTGGAAGACAAAAGAAGAAATAAAAAATAGAGTCCTATTGCTGCAGAGGGCCAGTTGCAATAGTTGTTTCTCTACTCCCATGTGTTTGTGAATCTTGACCTCTCTTGTTAAAGGTGGAATTTTTACTAGGAAGAGCTTGATAAATGCTTCATGCACATGTACATGTATATAAAGGTGACTTGTGGTGTCAGGGCAACAGCTAGCATGGCTAGGAGATGAGAATAAAAGGGAAAGGGTATGAAAAGTGCTGTATACCTATACCCTTATAGCCTACTTTTTCAGCTTTCACTTGCAGACCCTGTGCAGTTGCTTCCTCTCATTCTACATATTAAGGGAAGCAGAAGATGGACACTAAAATAAGAAATGTAATTTCCTGAAACTGATACAATTTCCTATTTGTGCTCAATTAAAACATTTGCTGAAACTAATTGCATTGCTGCAAAATCAGTATTGAGGTGCTGGGGTTTTATTTTTCAGAGCAAGTCACTTTGAACCCCATGGATGGTGCCTGAAGGGTTGAAAGTGGCTAATGTGAATATCAATTAATAGTGTTCTAGCGACAAGGAGCTTTGCAATAATTTATTGTTTACACTTCTGCCTTAATAAGTAGATAAACATGAAAAATTACAAGATATTTTTTCAGTTTTTCTCAAAAAATTTATCACTTGGAGCTTGACATAGATCCAACATAGAAGAATAGAGAGGACAGAAAACCGGGAGATCCTCAGATGGCTTGTTTCTTTGTTATGAACTAGTTCTCTGGACTTTCTGATCACATCTTAGCTATCATATGGACCTTGATGTCTCATCCTGTCCTGTGGTACACCAAGAAAGAAGGCAGAAGATGTTTGTTCAATCTAACAGAGTTTATGAATGATCACAGAATACTTTGGAATGCTCTGCAGCAAATTAGAAGTCAAAAGAAAGATACTGTAAAAGGCAGCTGTTGTGCTTTGCAGCAGAGCTCAAACATAGCATGTGCCTGTCTTGGATGAAAATCTTCAATAACTGCAGGAAATTTGTGGTACAGAAGAAAACAAAAAATGCTTAAAAATGCTGTTAGATTTTGAGAGAGTATTGCTTCCTAATGATAAATCTGATGACAAGTCTCATCATAAACATTTATCTGTTTATGCATAAACTTAGATAGCAGTTTAATATTTCTTTAGCAATTGCATGCTCTTACATTGTCCTCATCTGGTCTCTAGTTACTGTAATATGGAAAATGTTGGGAAATGGTTTGGAAAAGCGCTTAGTGCTCAAATTATTGATGTGCTGTGTATTGGACCCACATCTATGCCCTACCTTTCCAAATGTCCATTGGCAATGTCTATATTTAAGATAATTTCAAAGAAACAATAAGCCTAGTCAATTTTGAATCCTTTGAGAAAGAATATTATTAATAATCATGATATTTTGATTCCTGTCACTTGAGCTTGTCTCACAAATTTAAACATTTGTTTTCTGGAAATGCTTTGTGACACATGCAGTTAATGAATAGTCCTAAGAAACCCATTGCAGAATTTTTTTTTTTTTTTTGCTGGTTCTGTGATGTCTTGATGTCACTTTTAAATTTGAAATCAAGTGCAAAACAATTTTTTTAAACTCATGTTTACCTGTTGATAAGTGGAATGTTCAACTGACAAATATTTCCATGTGGGAAACTTAAATATGCATTTTTAAATAATATAAAATTTCCTATTTCTGGTAAAGTCCTTCACAATTGGAAACAGACATCGCTGACATCTCAAACAGCCTGCATTTCATCTTCCTTTAATTATGTATGTCCTCTGTATATGCTTTACACATTAATTAGACTAAGATTGCAATGCTGTAGCAGGAATTCTGAATTTTTTATTAGTTTTTCTTTCCCCCACATAGCTCCCTTTCTCCACTCCCCAGCTGAGACTGAAACAGTATCAAAATGGAGCAGCATAACTCAGCATTGAAGAAAAGATGTTAAATAATTTTTAAAGTTTACAAAGGAAAAAAAAAATTAGGAATTGAAATAACCATTAAGGAACTGGAGGAAACAGTTAGAAATCATCTGATTTTTATGTAAGTATTTAGTGAAAAATTAGCCATGGATGTAACATGTTTTCAAATCTCATATAAACATTGCAAAAAGCTGAATATATTGAAGATGTCATAATTAATGCATGATACTTTTGATACTAAGAGGTGTAAATCTTTATTGATTTATATGATGGCTTGAACTTCATAGAAACTATAGATCCAATAAGTGTTTTTTCCTTCCTCTGTTTATAGTTGACCTTAAAGAAAGGTCTAACAAAGAGAAGAGGGCTGCACTCATCTTAGTCTTGCAGTGTCTTGAGCTAACTTGTGAATGACCACTATGTACTGGGAGAAGAAAAGTGCTGTCCAGTGCTAAAAGTCTACTGAACCATATTAAAGAAGTAGTGATGAGTGCCTGCAGTTAACTTTCATAAAAGGCAAAAGCTTTAGGTCCACTTTTGAACATCTAAACAAAGGAGTTTTTACTTTCTAGCTAGTTGTCAACAGAAGAGCCAGTGCTTAAATTCACCTTCAAAAATTATTTTGAATCCTCCTCCAACCATTGTTTTAAGGATATTGCTTAGCAAGAAAACAAGAGTCAGACCAAGTTGATCTACCAAGAAAGTGTGCTGTAGCTTTAGGAACATAGAGACAGAAGGCTTTATCGAGACAAGTGGAATTTGGGAGTGAAATATTTGTGACATTTTGAGAGGAAGAAAAGCAATCTAACTGGTACTGCAGTATCTCATTCTTCACTTAAAAAGATCAGTACTGCTGATTCCTAGGCTTGGCCTGAAATTCATTTGTTTATCTGAAACACAAGCACACTGGTGGACTGAGGACATGCATCTCGACAAAGCCATTACCCAAACATATTTTCTTAGCTTATAAAATGTATCTAGATGGTTATTTGGTTATTTAGCTCTGTGTATTGTCTGGGAAAACCTCCCCACAAACCGAACGATAAACACACCACATAATTCCTGCACATACACACACATAGCCCTTTTCTGAAGGTGTTCACAGCACATCTGAAGCTTGCAGCTGCTGCCATTCATGCAATGCAATTAACAACCTTTGTTATCCATAAAAGAAATCTCCCCTTCTCCTGTTTTATAAGTTCCACTGTGTGCTGCACAAAATAAAAACTTTTAAAGTTTAAAATAAAAATAAACATATTTTTAAAACTGCATAATCATTACAATATTGCATTATCTTTTTTTAATTAGTTAGGCAAAGACAGATCTTCTTACTACTTAGAATTATGCATATTTTTCTTTTTCCAAAGTAAATTTTTGGTTTAAGAGGTTATTGGCAGAGATGAGAAATCGCAAATTTGGGTTGGGTTTTTTTTGCCATGCAAAGATAGCATGCAGTTGATTCCTTTTGCTATTCACAAAACGGGATAGCAAGATTAATGACAATTTAGTGTCTCTGTACAGTCAGTTCACCTCTGTCAAGGAGAATGTTGAGGCTTCCATTTTTATTCTTCCCTGTCCTCTGCTGCTGATTGTAAGAATACTAAGCAAGTTAAAGGATGTGTTTGTCAACTAGAACATCTTTCTGTTATGACCTGGATATTCATCACCAGTCTTACTTTAGAGGTGTGGAATAATGATAAATTTGGGTGCTAGCTGGTCTAATCTGACTGTCAACCAGCAACCTTGAGTTGAGATGCTCTTTTATCTTGTGAAACAGATTTGTGAGACATTCACTCTTTAAGTAAAATCAACTATTTAGCTTTTCTTCCCCCATCACCAACAAGGTGTGATGGTACTTTGAACTTAATTTATGCAGTAAACAAACAATGAAATCTGTTTCTGTCAGCACTTCCATCTTGGAAGACAGAAGACAAAAAAGAATGTGGTGCAGTGATTAATGATTGTGATTAAATCTCTAGAGGTTATGGCTTCATGCCCCAGTGATTCCTCTGTCATTACTCTGGATAAGATGCTACATTAAGCACATATGCCTTCATCCATATGGCTTGCTAAAAACCTAGAGGTTGACCTTTAGCTTTTTATTTTTTCACAAATGCACTTTAAATACCAAATGTGTAACTTGTGCATCCTGGGCTGAACTAAGAGGAGTGCAGTTCCTGGGTTAAAGGAGGTGGTCTTTCCTCTCCACTCAGCACTGGGGGGACTGCAACTGGAGTTCTTTGTTCACTTCAGTGCTCCTGAGAACAGCAAGGACATGAACTAATTGGAAAGGTTCACAAGGTTGATGAAAGGACTGGAGCATCTTGCCTACAAAGAAAGATTGAGAGGGCTGAGACTGTTGAGGATGAGGAAGAGAAAACTCCATGAGATCTCATCAATGTGCATAAAACACCTGAAGCGAGGCTACAAAGGCAGCAGAGACTGGTTCCCTCTCCAGTGTTGACCAGAGGCAATGTGCACAATATACAACACAGAAGGTTTCCTCTGAACATCAGGAAACACTTTTCACTGTGAGGATGAGTGAGCACAGGTTTCTCAGGGAGGCTGTGTGGCATTCAATCACTGGACATATTGAATGCTGCCTGGACATTATCCTGTGCAACCAGCAATGGGTGTCCCCGTCTGAGCAGAGTAGGGCTGTACCAAATGATCTCAGGAGGTCTCCTCTAGCTTCAGTCATCCAGGTTTCTCCCAATCCCTTTGTGCCACCTTGCTGGGGAGAATGAGAGAAGGAGGACAAAATGTGGTTTAGTTTTTGTTTTGTTTCTCAGCATTCTGCTTTATTTTTAGTAAATTTTTTTTACTAGAAAATTAAATTAACTTTCCTCAAGTTTCCTTGATTTTGGGTGTTATGGTGATCTTTCTGGTTTTATTGTGAACCACAAGATTCTTTTTTGTTTTATTTTTCCCCCTTCTCTGCTGAGGTGGAAAACTAAGAGAGTAGTTGGGTTGGGCCTGGTGGTCTGCCAAAGTCAATCCACCACAGACATAAATAGAAATAAAACCTTTTAGCTTGATTATAGCTTATTATGTTTCTAATTTTTAAAAATCAATTAGAGTGTATATTGACAGGAAAAACAGAACTGCGATTCACATACCAATTGCCACAGAATATGTCTAGAAAAATGATTTTTTTTTATTTAATCATATTTTAGGACTAAAGAAGGAAAAAAATCTTAAAAGTTCTGAAGTCCTGTGTGGAACCCTATATATGTTACAAATTTCTTTGGTGCTTCCTTAATAGGGAACTCATTAAAAGACTATCTGTTTAAATTACTCTGTTTAAGAAAGCTCATTTTTCATATTCTTTCAGTATTTAGCTGTGAAAATCAAATAAATCACTTCTTTACTACGAGAAGTCATAACATGGTTGAATGATTTGAGTGAGAACGGACCTGTAAAGTTCCAGGTCCCTGCCATGGGCAAGGACACCTTCTGCTAGACCAGTTAGCTCAAAGCCCCGTCCACCCTGGTCTTGAACACAGTTTCTCTGGGCAACCCCCCACAGGTTACCAGCACCTTTATCTTAAAAGATTTTCTTCCTTCTGTTCAATATAAATGTATTAGAACTGTTGCCTTTTGTACTGTCACTACAGTCCTTGATAAAAT
>VZSJ01003849.1:132803-153581 GCA_013398405.1 Pheucticus melanocephalus
GTGTCTGTGCCTTTATCATAAGCCCAACTTATAGGTACTGAAAGGTGACAATAAGGTTTCCCTGAGGACTTCTCTTTTCTGAACTGAATTTTTTCACTTCTCTCAGCCTTTCTTCATAGGAGAGTTGCCTCAGCCAACAACCAAATACCTTGGTTTCTTTGGCAGAGCATTTTTCTGCCTGCAAGTACATTTTATATGCTAATTTAATTTACTTACACAATCAAATAATGGGAAAAATTTATTCTTGCCCTTCTCTACAATGTTATTACAATTATTACATTGTTTTATTTTATTAATACACTGGTTATTTTTGCAGCTTTTATTACAAAACCAAGTGTGCTTTTAATTATACAAATAATAACTATTTAAACACCTGGATAAATTTTTGGAAATAAACAATTTGCAATTCTATTAAAAATGTATTGTCTATTACAGATACTGCTTCACAAAATTTGGGTTTATGCTGATATAGACTCTTTCCTCGAAAAGCAAACATTGATTTCTGCACTTGAAAAAGATGATTTCATGTACTTTTAATAGGTTACCAAGATGTTCCTTGAACCTCAAGGACACATTGAACTCTCCTTATTTCCAACATATTGCTGCCACCATTTTTCAGGAGCAAATGGGGTTTAGGAGTGGTAATGTTTTGGTACAGCCTTGTCTCTTATCCTAAAGACGATACTTTTGAAATTATATTTCTCTTCATATAGTGTTGATCAAGACTTTCAATATTTAAGTGAATTGCATAAAGGTATTATCCAACTGTAGAATTATTGTTATAATTCCTAGTTTTTTAATACATGCACTTTTAGAAGACATTTTATAAAAACTATTATATCAGTGAATGCAGATTTAATCCTCCAGTAGAAATTTGTTTTTGAAATATGTCCTTAGAGCTTCAGAGCTTCCATTAATCAGCATTATTGTATGTAGCATGCTTCAGAGAAATTTAAATTAATTTTTATAAAGAAAACTTTTTGTATTGTACTGACTTTTGTTATTGTTTCCTTTTTCTCTGTAGCATAAGCGAAACCTTTTTTTACCTACTACCTCCCCCAGCTATTTCATGTTAGTAAATTCCACCTTATCTTGCTAATATTTTGCAAATATTTTTTGAGCAATTCTGAATCCCATTTCTTTCTTCTTGGAAGTTAGGAACACCATTCAGTGTTTGCAGAGCCTTATGTGTCAGAAAATTATTCAGGTTTTGTTACCCAGAAGGAAAAAGAGATTGTCGCCAATGCTGGCATTCTTAGAGAAAGATCTGGGAGCGCTGATAAACTTCTGAAAAGATAAAGTCTCTTTCTAAATTCCATTTCTTTTCATTGCATTATGACCTGCAAATTTGAGTAGGCCCAACATGATGTTGCATGCAAACGAGGTTGTTTCAAAGTGACATTCCAAAAGTTAACATTCAAGCTCTTCAATTGTTTCAAGAAGCTGTCTGATTGCACAAGTCATCGTCTTCTAGGGACTCTCAATAAAAATTAGACCACTTAGTTTCTTAAATACACAAGCCTGTAGATATATATCCATCCAAGTGAATTTAGTTAAGTATTGCCACTTACAGGGAATGTCACCTAATTTGCTATACAAGATTGACCTTTTTGACAATAGTTTGTTAACATGCATTTGGCATAGGTTTACAGTACTAAGTGATTAGACAATCAATACAACTTGATGTGTGACATAATTAATGCATGTTTCAAATTGCTCTGATGATTAAGATATAATCTGAACTCTGTTGAACCCTGCCTGGTTCTATTTAATGCACTTGGTGGGTCACAATATAACATGCAGTTCCCCTGGAGTTCATCTGGACTACCATGTCAATGAATACTGGGACAATTTGGTAAATGCTGTGGCTCTGGAAATAGTAAAATCAAATTAATTACTTTCTGAGGAAATATTCTAGATATATCACAACTTGGTCAATAGCTAATTTGGAGAAATTTTATTTATCTGCAATATATATACAAGTTGATAAAATGATAGGTGCTTTGAAAATGTTGCCATGTACCTTGTGAATGATGCTTAGGAAGGATGTATCAAGTGACAATAAATGAAGCTAATGCACGCAAACTCCATAGGAAGGTTTACAAATGCAACATTCACTTGCTAGTTCAATAAATTTTATCCATAGCTCAATAAATAAGGTTTTGAGAACATGGTGACATTCTTTATTATGCACTGTAGACAATTCCATGTGTAGAAACTGGAAATAAGTTTATTCTAGTCACAGATACTTTTAAAAACTCACAGGGAATACTTGCAGGAGTTCTTTTAGCTTTTTGAAGAAAGCATGGTTAAATATATATATATATATATATACACATATATTTGATAGATATTGTGCCAGAGAATGTTGTGAAAAAGTTGACATTAAAGGCTGAAAATTTATAATTACAATTTAGATATTTTTCAGTCAATAGATATATGACATGAGAAAATTTGGACAAAATTGGATGAAAGGTGAAAGTGATTGACCTAGATTTTCTTACCCCTACAGCTGAAGGTAGTTGTAGGAAGTAATATATTCTGGAAATATGTTCTGGAAACTTCCCTCATTCAACAATTTCAGTTTTTCTAGAAGTTGATAAATTAGTCATGATAATGACTTCATTTATGAAATCATCCTTTTGGTTGTTGGCTCTATTTTATAAGTACGTATAAAAGTCTGTACTATTTCTATTAGTATTGGAATCCATATCAAATATTTCTTTGTCTCTCATATTTAGATTATATAATAATCTAGAAAGTGGATTGAAGGCAACATTGTAATCCTGATATCTGAAGGATGTGACTTTGAGGAAGTAATTTTAGTTCTAGTCAATTGCTGTGCTATCATTTAGAAGATAGTTTTGACCTGTGTAGAGTGTTATTTGTCCCATGCTTGAATCTTAGTTTATTTTAGCAATTTGATGTTACTATTTTATTCAATTTGGATTTAAAAAAATATCAGTTGAATCAAGTCCTTAAAGCTCATCAAAGAAACCTTCATCAAAGAAACTGTAGTCATAGAAATATTTTGAAAACAACTCTGTTGTTCTGTTTGTTTGTCTGTTTTAATTGCTGGGGATTTTTTTTTTTTTTTGGTAGTCTTGCATGACTAAGCTTAAGTTAGGTAGTTCTTTTACTCAATAGCACTTCTCATGTAACAATAACCTGGAGATGAGGTTAGAAAGGACTTGAGAAGGTCAAAGAAGTCTGTTTTATTTAAGATTTATGTGCATTAGGCTTATGAGGAAAGAAGTCTCCAAGTGAGAGTTATAATGTTTGCTTGCTCCTTGCAGTCAGGTACCCTGCAATTGGTCTTTAGTGATCCTGTAAAAGGGATAGTAACAGAAGTTCTTACCCTTGCCAGAAATGTGAGAAATGTCACTGGAAGCTTGTGTTTGATGCTAAAAATATTGGAAGGAAAACCTTTTTCATCTCTGACTTAGTAAGATTCCTGTGGTGCAGTAGACATACTCTAGATTTTTAATGTTTTGGAGGCTCAATTTTTGTTTTCTTTTCCTTGAAAGGAAGGGTATATGCAGAACATTATTTGACAACTCAGTTCTAGCTACCAGAAGTATCCTTGCAAGGCATCCTAAGGCGAACTCTTGGAATTTCTTAACGCTTCTTGTAATAAAAGGATGCTCTCTTTAAAGGAGCAGATTTTTGTCTGAAGTACCTTAATCAAAACACTTGAAAGTAGGGGTAGTCACCTAATCTTTCTCAGCTTATTTTTATGGGCACTGGACAAAAACTGTGGAATGAGCTTTGCAGAAATCCTGCAAAATATTGCCAAACTGATCAAGATAGGTGTTAATTCCTCATTAGGAATTAATAAGTCCTGGTGTTTAAGTTTGAATTGGTCTTACTTAACCTTTGCAGTCCAGCCTAACTTGAGTCTTAACAAAGGAGAGCGAGTCCTCAAAATTAATGTAGTGTGTTTCTTTGTTTTAGTAGTTGTAGAAATTTGAATTTCTTCCTGTGCCATTTAAGTAGGACTTCAAGCTTTTAATTCAATTGGGTATTGTTACTGACACAGGTATATGGGATCCATCACAATGCTGTGTGTTAATAGCTAGAAATGTTTTTGATGAATGGCACTGTTTTGGATTCTGCTGAGTAGTCTGGCACAGCATCAGCACAGTCTCTTCACCAGTCATCCAGGTAGTGGACAAGATTTTGGGAAAGGACACAACCAAGTCAGCTGAACCAGTCAGACCAGAGAGGTTATTGGCATCACATGATGCCAGCTCAAATACAAAAGTTAAGAAAAAGGAGGTGGAACTGGGGCGTTCAATTCTTACAGTATTTTCCTTCCAGACCAACTGCTCCACATCTGAAGCTGTGCTTCCCAGCAAGTGAACAAGCATTCCTTGCTGGTGGGAAATAGAGAATTTTTTATTTTCTTGTATACATGTAACCATTGCTTTTGTTTAGTAAACTGTCTTTATCTTAATCCACAAGAGGTTTTCTCCATTTCATTTTCTTCTACTTCCCACACAACATGGGGAAGTATTCCTGCTGAGGAGGTGAGTGCCTTGTTGGGCACTTTGTGTCCAGCCAAGGTCAATATACCACAGTCATTACTTTACCTACTTGTCCTCTTAAAAGAGGAAAAGTTGGGGAATTCTTCTAAAATTCTCAGGTTTTTCCTGTCCAAGATCTTTGGCATTACTTTCATGAAGGCAAAAAATTAACTTTTAAGATTGGCTGCAGGAGTCTTACAGACAATAAGCACACAATAATAAGCATGTATGAAAATTTGGAATACTTTGGAGAAAATTTTTTCTTGGTTTGGGGTTTCTAGTGTAAAACATGAATGTAATACCCACGTAAACTGTGAATGTAACATGTAAAAATTATTCTTAACAGTTTTCTAAGGGAGAATTTTGCATGGTTATGGAAGCTTATCTGTGCTAGGAAGGAAAATTTTCACTCTGCCAAAGGTAGTGATTTTTCCTCTGTATGAGATGCTGCATTTAGAAAAAAATAACTGACTGGGCATTACAGTGGGCGAATTTCAAGAATTTTCTCCTTTAACATTTAACAATTGCCAGAGCAGACAGTTTGGTATGGGTTTTTTTGTGGTTTGTTTTTTTGGTTTTTTTAATTGCTACAAAAGTCCCATTAAGATGTCAGAAAGTAGGGCATATATTGAAACACACCTTGTGATAGTTTTTGGATTAAGAATAGAGATTGGAATTGAATATAGTTGATTCCAAAAACTGAATTTCAAGACTAAGTCACTGTTTTTTTTTTTTACCAAATCATTAAATAGCAGTTCTAAGCATATGGAGGGAGTTATTTTTATGTCTGAGTCAATGCTGAAACAGTAGGAGCACCTTTATGTTTAGAATTAACCACAGATTTGAAATTATTCACTGAACATGAGATTCTCTGTGGATTTTCACTAATTATTATTTCTAAAAAGCATAGGTACTTCAACTTTCTGAACCACCTGTCAGCTAGATTAATGGCATCTTGGCAGCTGATTACAACCACCATTATGTAGGGGCTACCAGACAAGCATTAATTTAGTTTTATATTAAGCATGCAAAGCAAGTAGAGAAAATATAATCATTTATTATTATAATAGTTCTAAGTTATAACCAGCTGCATGATTTATGCTTCAATTAAACTATGCAGCTTGTACAAAGTCTTCTTCCTGTATTAATCATGCAAACTGGCTCATTATTTATGACTAAAAAAAGCAGATGAGCCAGGGTTTTCAGTGATGATTGGGAAAGGTTTCATTTTTGCAACACCCCACATATTAAGCATGGCAGAAAAGATAAAGTATGTAATATGAAGAAAAAATTGGGTAGTGTAGAATTTTCCAGTTTTAAATTGTAATACTATCAATCTGCTGTTACTCTGGAAAATGAAGTTAAATGATACTATCATTTACACCCCTCAAAGCCTGTAGATTGTTCAAAGTCAATGTCTACCAGTGAAAGTAGTTTAATATTTTTTCTTTTTTTTTCCAAATTTGGTTGTGTTTGATAAACTATTCACCAAGAAAAACGTAGTGAATGTCAGCAGACATGGCAGCTAAGAGAACTAGGGATAAAGATATGACTTTACATTCCAAGTCCATTTGCATCTTTTAGGTGTACTTGATTGAGTTGGTCTTGAGGAATAAAAACATTTCAAGACTGAAAATTTTTCTTTCACTTTACAGAAGTTCTGTAAATTTCCAGATGTTGTGTAAACTGTTAGGATGATACAACTTCTCATGTTTTTAATGGAGGAAAGTGTTGAATTACTGGGACTTTGTTAGCTCAAAATTATTAATTGGCACCTGTCCTAATTTTGGCTTGAGACAACACCAGTTCTATCAACTGTGTCAATACCCTGGGTACTTGGTAAGTGGCTGTTTGCTGAAGTGTTTCTCCTGCTTTGTTCCTCTTGAATTTATGTTAACAGTAGCAAAACTTTCCCCGAAATGTCGAGGTGGGCCATTTGTCTCGGGGTGCAGGGAAAACTTGGGACGCTCAATGTGAGTGTTCAGCAAGCTTCTGTTTATTCATTTAGAGCACCAGACACTTATACACAACAAGTAATAAGCTCATACATATTCTAAAGCTAAGCAGTCTATTGGTTATACTATAATATCAACTCTTCTTCAGTCTTTCGGGCTTACATTCCTTTTTCTCACGTCTCTTTGTCTACTTGTTATCGTACTACAGCTATGCCCAAGGACACGATGTTTTGCAGGTGCAAAAACTCAGATTAGCTGGGTTCGGTACTTTCCCAGCCTTTGGTCAGCTAACGAGCGAATGTCTATGTGACCTCTGTCATGTACCCATTCCTCCACACTGAAACATTCATGCTGTGCCAAAAAAAAACCAACCCAAAACAAAACAAACAAAAACCAAACAAAGCAAACAAACAAACAACCCCCCCCAAAAAACATAAATCAACCAAACTTGAGGTTCACACTGGATTACTTTACATGTAATAGATGGAGAAAATTGATCCAACCTACCTATTTTTATAAAATAAATAACTCAAAGTTTACAAGGTAAAGTATAAGAATGAAAATCACAAATGAGCATAGCCTTATTTCTTCATTCCCCCCCCACACTGTTTTTGTTCCTTCCTCTTCCTAATCCTATTTTTTTCTTCTTTGCCCACCTTCAACTTTCATTTTCTCCATCTCCCATCTTCTATCTATCTGGGCCACCTTAAGCCAGATCTATTGATTTGTATGATGGCAAGAAAAGATTGTGAAATTGACTAAAAAGAATGAATTTCATGTCACCAAGTTGTAGTAATTTATTATTAAAGAAATTAGTTATAGTGTCACAAAATGCCTAATTTATAAGTCTAAATCTTTGTTACTGCAGTGCACAAACTCTATAACTGAAAGTTCTCAAGCTTTTTTTTTTGTCAGTTAAAAAGAGATTTTTATTCCTCTACTACAAGTAATTGAATAAATTTAATTAGGGATGTAAAAACCATTAGTAAAAGACAGTCATCTTTTATTTGTTTTTCCAACATCTAGATATCAATAAGTACCAAATTTTGCGGCAAATGTTATAGGCACTGATATTAAAACTAAACTGAAGTTTAACTTGATTCTATTACGAAAGATCTTCCTAGGGGAGTTAAGAGAAAGAGTACTGTGGAAACAGTGGATTACTTCTCCAGAACATTAAGCAATTAAGCATTTACACTGTAAAATTTTACTGTAGGAGTCTGGGTTAATTTCTGTTTTATCCAGCACCAAATTTACTTAGAAAAGAAATACCAAAACTTCTAGATCACCTACACTCCTGGCATAAGGCAAGGGAGCAGGTTTTCCTATTGCTGAAAAGAGAAACACCAAACCCAGGAATGGCAGCTGACACCTTATAAAGGTGTCTAGAAAGCAAATAAGGAATCAAAGGCTATGGAGTTTGAACATGTAGTTTTGGAGTGACGTAGAGTAGGGAAATACAATTGCCTGTACTCAGAGGAAAATGTGATGCCACCTAATGCTACATATATATATATATATACATATATTTATATGTGTGTGTGTGTGTGATTGTTTCACTGACTTCCCAAGCCTGTTGTGAGACGCAAACATGAAAGTTATAAAGTCTAAATAATCGTGTATTAGTGTTGATGAAAATCAGTTGCCTTAGTCAATATGAGTAGAGCTGTGAACTCATACTGAACTGTTTTACAAGACGCTCACTTAGGTAGATTTCTATGTAAGAAGATATTCTTAACTCATGTACAATTTAGGATTTTTCATGTTTCAGGTCAGTGAAATAAAAGTGAGGTGCTTCAATACAAAAGCTCCAATGAATCTCAAATAAATAGTTTAAAATCTTTAAGTATTAATTTGAATATGCGAAATATTAGAACAGGTATTTTCACCAGTAGCATCTGAAATACAGCTGCTGTGACTGCTGTGCATTATGGGTCAGAAAGAAGTACCCGAAAGTTTCCTGTAGGAAACAATAAAAGATACTACACAAAAGAAAATACTTCCTTTCACAAGATTGCGTGCATTTTGTAAACATTTGAACCATACCTGGACCTTATCTAGAGTATGAATAGCAATCTGTTTCTTTGAGCTCATCCATAATCGAGAAGCTGGGAAAGAAAAAGCTCAGAAGTCACTCAGGCAGGTAGAGGCAATAGCAAAAGAGTTTTTGATAACATATGTAAGGAATTGTGGGAAGATGTTGACTGTGAACATACCTAGAAATAAGTTGCTGCTTTCAAAAATGGCAGCAGTGCATATTTCTGGGTTTAAAGCATATACATCCAGCGAGACCTTTTTGTTACTCTGTGCGTTTGCATCTGTGTGTCTGTGTGTGTGTCTGTGTGTCTGTGTATGCATCCATATGCATCTGCCTCTGATAAAATAATCTCTTGTCTCAAAGTATAACTACAAATAGATTAAACAATTGTTTGGATTAATTAATTGCAAGTTCCTCATATAAACCTGATGCATTTTAGGATAGGGTGTGTGAAAAATAGGATCCTTGCAATACTAACATTGAAGAAAGGAATATACATGATCTTGGTTTCTTTTTGTCTTTCCATTTCAAGTAGATTAAGGAAAACTTGTAAAGAAGAACAATTTTTAAGAGAAATTCTTAAGGATTACTATTTTATAATGTAGTGCTAAATCTTGTTTCTTCCTGTATAGCAGTATTTTTTATTCATTAAATTTAACTATGAACAGAAATAAGGAATTGCAATACTATCAGGTGATAAAGGTATTCAATCATAGTCCAAGTTAAAAGAAGCAAAAAACCTGACAAAGCAACATCAAAAAAAGACACCCCAAAACCCAAGCAAACAGGAATTTTCTTTTGTCTTTCCTAGGTTTCTTATAGTTTTTAGGGTTTTTTTAAATATAATTTTGCTTTCTTGTTTGTTGCTCTTCATGTTTTTAATGTGTTTTCTTAAATAGTCATTATTTGGCTAATGAAGTCAGATAAATGTGTTTGGAGTTAGCAATGAGTTTTTCCAAAGGTCTTTTTTTAAAAATTCTGAAATCTATCAAAATGATCAAAGATCTGGAGGAAGCAGCACACTGGCTCTTTCTGATGCATTTTCTTAGCACAGTACGCAGTTTCTGTTATCCTGTGATCAAAGACCACACGCGAATGCCGTAGTTATATGGCTACCCCTGGGGGGAAAAAAAAAAAAGGAGTGATCATAAATTCTGATTTTCATTGTAGTTTTGGATTACAGAAATTTTTGCTATTAGAACAGAGTAAAATTTGGCTAAGTGTCTCCTGAATTGTGAAGGAACTTCTTAGGGAAAGAAGTTTTGTAACTCAAGAGTCTGTGACTTTGTTTAACAAGCAACTTCAGGGACATCATTGTACCTATTAAGATCACGTCAAATTGCTTACATAAGTTGCATACCATGATCAATTTCTTTTCATGTTTCAAATCTTAAAAGAAGAAGATGAATTGTGAAAACAATGAATCTAAATAACTCTCTATGACGTACTAGGAGAGTATGCTTTCTGCTGCAGACATGGAAGCGCTTGGCTAGTCATACATTGTGAAATGACAGCACCTTTTCTCAAGATTAAGGACTGTAATAAGCATGTATCCTCAAAATGTATCAACTCAGTCTTGCTGTCTGCATCTGGAATACCTGATGTGTTTTTAGAACAAGACTAGCTATTTTGAGCAAAATAGCCAGTCACTTGTAGTTAGAAACAAGATTAATACTGGTGGGGTTTTTTTCCATTTTTTTGGCAGCTTATACTACATTTGAAGATCATCTGGCATTTAATACAAGTTTTTTGTACATAACCAAGACATAAATATCTGCAATTGCATGAAAATCTATTAAACACATTTATAATGTAGTTAATGCTTATTTTACTTCTAAATATTAAGACATTTATTATGCTTTTCAGTAGTCTTATGTCTGCAAAGTTACTAGGCATAATCATTACACGTTGCTCAAACTCCTTTTTTGAAGAGGAGGTACGGGTGTGTGTAACTAATGAAGAAATAAGACACCTAACATTTCTATTGAGTGAGGAGGCTATCCCATGGAAACTGGGTAGAAGGCTTACTGGCCACTAAAAGATAGGGTGATTGAAAAGAGGTCTCTGGTGAGTGTTTGATAGTTTTGATGTCCCTGGAGAATTTTAGTCTTGGCGTCTCAGAGAAGAAGTCCTCTATTTCTTCCATGATGGGGATTCTGAATTTGAAAGTCCTTTAGAAAGTATTTGCTGCTTACTTTCAGCACCAGTTAACATTTGAAGTTAAGATCTTGGGAAGTCCTTTCAGCTTATCTTTGTGGTGAGATGTTCCAGTCCCTTTGTCATCTGTGAACCTTAACTTGATTCTTTCCAGTCTGTCCATGTCCTTGCACTGGGAGACCCTGGAGGTCCCTTGTAACGCAGAATATTCTATGATTCTATAAAGTGGACACAGTACTCCAGGTGCAACCTCACCAGTGCAGAGTAGAGGTGAAGTATCAACTTTTTTGACCTAGGAACGACATTCTTCCTGATGCAGCCCAGGATACTACTGGCCTGCTTTGCCAAAAGGACAAACTGCTAGCTCTTGTTCGATTTGAATGTCTAAAAACATTTTCAGGTCCTTCCTTCAAAGCTACTTTCCAGTTAGGTGTCCCCCAGCTTGTGCTGGTCTTCTCCAGATGAATGTCTTGTTGAACTTGCTTTTGTTGAACTTCATTTGGTTCCTGTCAGCCCAGTTCTCTAGCCTATCCAGGTCCCTTAGGATAGCAACACAACCTCTGGTCTGTCAGTCACACCTCTCTGTTTTGGGTGATTACCAGCCATCTGGAAATTCATGTGACTGTGGGTCTTCATTTGTATGTTGGATATGATCTAAGAAAATTGTAGACATTATTGTCAGTAGACTATAAAGATTGCTTAAATAAAAAGCCTGGTTGCGACTGAATTGACAGAATAGTTGTAATGTGTCAGATTCAGGTCTCAAAGTTTGTAATGCTTACTTTCTTAATCTATTTTCTGTTTGGTCAGCTTGAGTAGATTTCGATGTGTTAATTTTAAGAGCCGGATTTTAAAATAACTTATAAAATGTCAATATTTTAAACTCTGTGCTTACCAAATGGTTTTCTGTTCAACTTCAGTTTATTTTTTTTCCCAAGAATACCCATAATCTAATTCTGTATGTAAATGGTTAGTTACTAACTAACACTCTAAGTAAATTTATTAAAGCAGACAATATCGTCAGAGGAGTCAGCTATGTCTGCAGCCCTTTTGTCTTCATTTTCTTATTTTCTTTCGAAACCCAATTATGCCATCCAGCTGAGATCCCACCCTGAGCTACCTGATCTCATGGCATCCCTGCCCATGGCAGCGGGATTGGAGCAAGACAATCTTTAAGATCCCTTCCAACCCAAGACTTTCTATGATTCTACAGTATTATGAAATCTGCAAATGTATTCACTATTGGTTAGCTCCTTCTAATTTTGAATTTGTGTTGTGGAGATGGGTCATGATGCTCACAGTGTGTGTTCTCTTAAGAATTACACATTTTTTAAAAACTGTATAACAGATCGATGTGTTAATATTCACCAATATCTTCTAGTATACCCTCCATCTCCATGATGAAACCAGCAGCTAAAAGGGTGCTTATATCATCTTGGTTTTAATATATTTTGAATGGTGTAACTGACTTAGGAAGGGAGAGAAGAGTGCTTGCCCCTCCAGAACTACATGAAATCATTTGTTCCTCATTATACTGGGTGTTATCACCTTGCTCAGAACCACTTGCAAAGATGTCTTTTCATAGAAAATTACAGATCAATTTTTCCAGTGTAGTGCAGCATTTCTGTAAACTACCAAATAATGGTTACAAAATGAAGTTTCTCTTTCTTTTGCTTCCAATTATAAATCATTCAGGCAGAGAAGATATTATGCTTATTCTACTCTTTCATGTAATTGTATTGTTAGAGGACACGCTGTTTAGTCATTAGCTTTTTTATGTTTACATGATATAATAGAGTGGTGTGTGGTACTGCTTCCCTGGGCTTGATGCACTCAGGGATGCATGCTTCAGGGGAAAATGAGTTGTGAGAGCATAAAGGAAGGCTGTAACTTCACTCTTTTTAGGGCTGGCTGCAACTGGTTGTTTCAGACAAGAATCCTTTGTGGGAAAATATTTAGTCAAAAAAATTCATTTGAGAGTATAGTATTGTGGAGACATGCTTTCACGCGGACAGTTTTGGGATGATATTTATGATGAAATAATGACTATATCAGCTATTCTTTCAAGTAATAATTCTGTTTCATTCCTACTCAGTTCTTCAATCCTAGGTAGGATCTGGGTAATAGAAATTATGAAGGACAAGTCGCTCCAAGTCATAGCTTCCTGAAATATTCTTCTTCCTTTTGGAGCCTGCTTGATGTCAGTTTTCAAAGCAGTCTGATTTTTAGTGGGCTATGCTGTGTATTCTCTGGATGCTCAAATAATTTACTGAACAATAGTTTATGTTCCACTGGCCCAGTTGCCAAAGATTTTCACTCTGGGAGAGAAAAATATGAAGTCAGGAAACATTTGGAGCTAACATCCTCATCCAGCTGTATTAAAGATGAAATTAATGTATTTATTTAAAAGCAGAAATGAAGGAGTTACATAAATATAAAACATTTTAGAATTCCTTTTGCAGTTAACTGTAAATGTAAGTTTTGATAACATGAGGATAATTTTTCCATATATTTTCTTTTGTTGGACTATCTTTGCCCAATAAGAAGGGTAAGAGGATAAAATTAAACTTCAGTGTTGTCATAAAATAGAATTCAACAATCTGGTTTATTTTTTACTTGCTGTGATTGGACACCATATGATAGCATGTGGGAAGGGAAGTAAATATCCTTGGCTTGTTTCCATCTACCTAATGAATATTTTTTTTAAATAAATGCCTTAATTAGCACATCCCTGACCTCAGACACCTTTTCTGCTACAACCTTGTTAAAGATTCAATACGTTTTATAGTTTTACATCCATGTATTTTTTTAACCAGATTCTACCACACTCCCTCATTTATCTTTCCATTAGCACATAGATTTTTTTCCTGAAAAATCCCAGAAAAATGGCCAATGCATATTCATTTTAATGTAGTTCTGCAAGTACATTGTGAACCCAGACTGCTGGGACCAAGAAAGCTTGCATAAGCAGAAAATATATCAACATGGATACATCCTGTATTTCATTTTTTGTGACTTGACAGTATTGGGAAATCTTGAATATTGCATTTATTTCTCTTTGTAGGCTTCTCTCAAATGAACAAACAAAACCAAACAGAATGGACAGGATGGAGGAAACACACAGAGGTCCTATTCTGAAAGTTTTTTCTTTGTTTATGTCTTTCCATTCCTTGGATATGGGGAGATGCATCAGCTTATGATTGTGTTACCATTTCCTCATCCGTATAAATGAATGCAAAGCAAGACCTAAGAGGAATTTCCAAACCAGTAAATTAGTTTTGAATCATAGAACCGTAGATTTGTTGAGTTGGAAAAGACCTCTAGGATTATTAAGTCCAACCATTAGCCCAGAACAGTCTTGTTAACCAATAAACCATATCCCCAAGTGCCGTGTACACACATTTTTTGAAGGGTCTCATGGATAGTGATTCCAGAACAGCGCAGGTTTTCTACTTTTTTGTCTGTTTGTCAAAGATAAAGTTCATGGTGCCATGACTGTATATACCAAGGACATTTTGCCAGTGATCCCAAGGAAATTTTTATATTCTTCTGAAGCATACAATCTTGTGGTGAACTGAATCACAAGTAATCTATAAGAAAACTTATTTTTCTAAAGTAGGGTAAATTATACTTTCATTAGGAGCTGTCTGAATGCATGGAGTGAATTGTAAAGAGCCAATCTGAAAAAGAAACATCAATGGTAACAATGGAAGGAGGGGAATACTGGGGAGTAGGAAAAAGAAAACAAAGACTGCGTATTACATATTTTGTTGTGTAAGTAGACATTATTTTACAGGTAGCTACAGCCCCTTATTTATTGAGAAGAGCCTTCTCCTGGGGTAATTACTGTTCTAAGAGAAAGGTTTGATTCCAGTATTAATTCTGTAAATAAGGTGAAATTGCTGTATGCAGGAGTGAATGTTCTCATTTAGTATTCCTTTAAAGACTAGCATTCTTTCATCAATGATTCAGTTTTACAAATCATTATTATGCTGTAAATTATTAAGTTGCATAAATTATTCTTTGTATGTAATGTGTAAGTTTGAAGACAAATAGAATTTTATACTTTTCTCTAGATGACAGAATCCATTCTGCTCTTGTTATTCATTCATTTGGAAAGACTGCAGTTCTTATTTTTTTAATTTGCTTTACATAACTGAATTAACTTTGACCTAAGAGTTATTTTACCATGTGGAACTTACATCAGTGAGTAGCAGAACTTCTTGTAGAAGCAATTTTCTGCATATTGGAGGGAAAAAGATATAGGTCATTAAATATGTATGTGTCCTTTACATATACATGTAAATACTAAAAAAACCTGTTGTGCTGCCAATGGTACTTGATAATCACCACCCCTAACACCCTCTCCCCCCCCCAACCAAGAACCCTTTATGCCCAACTGAAAACCCTTTAAAAACAAAACAGAACCCCACAACAAAGAAAATCAAACCCTTGGGCTGAGTTTACCCCCATACAGATAAATCACAGGTGGTACTGTTAATTGGGTTGGAGGCAGGAAGCACACAAATACAGTTGACATTTTTACAAGAACCAAGGAGAATTTTTGGTTGTTGAATCTCGTCAGCAAATATCTTAAGGACAATTTGTCAATGTTAGAGTCTTTCTCACTGCTATCTCTACTTTCTTACAATGACAGCTAATTTAATGCTAAATTTTAAGATTGTCTGGTTTCTAATGTATCTCTGAGGGGTTTTCTGTGACTTAGCTGGCCAATGCTATCTTGGTGGAGAGCAAAACAATCAATCCATTTATTTGTATCATTGTTACATTTTTAAGACCATAATAATGCATATGCCAAAATGGAAAAATAATCTCCTGCCCAATCATTCTGCTCAAAGATGCTATATTTGTCTTTACAACATTTTACATATAGTTAGTTGCCTATTTTCAAAATGGTTGTGAAGTATTTTCCAATGATATGAAACTAGCAACCTAGCACTCTTTTGAGGAAAAGCATGTCTGTCATCTTTGTAATTTATGAAAACTAATTTCTCCATTTATTTCATCATATTTTTATACTTCTGCATGGTTCATTCCTCTGTGTTGCAGCTTGAATTGCTGCTAGTAAAGTCCAGGGTAAAGAAGCCAAAAAAGCTTTTGCATAATATCCATAGATGTTTAATTCAGCCGCGCGGTGAGATGTTCTCTCGTCTGACACACACTCCCCCACCAAGGTCCTGCTCCCTCCCCCACAGGCCTCCCGGCTGACCTTGGTCTCCAGGCAGTATCAAGGTGAGGCCCAATCAGGGAAAAGGGAGGGAGAGCCTCAGGAGCACCTATGTTCAGGCATAGGAACAGAGGAACAAGGAGCCAATCGGGTGTAACTTAGGAGAAGCCCCTCCAGGGCCTCCACACCTCTGCATCTCATTTTCCATAGTGAGTTCATTAACTTGAACAAAGGAAAGTTGTAAAAAAACTTGACTTGTAAAAAAGTGATTGCAGTTGTTTGTGCATCCTTAAGTTTCCAGACACTATTTCATTATAGTTATTTTCATTGTAAGCAGCAGCAATAGAATGAAAGAAATGAGAGAAATGTAGACCGTATCATGCTGGAAGAATTCACAGTTTTTTATTATTATACCTAGGAAGAAGAGCAACAAATTATAATTCTATAAATTTTCACATTTGAAATAAGACAAAATTATTTCCCCAGATATTTTCCAGGAATGTGAATCCTTTGTAGTTGAAGGCCCCACCTTACATAATTGCACACTGAGCAATTAATTTACCATGTCACGTGGGGCACAGCTCCAAAATTAAGATACCATTACTGGAAGTTGGATTTTAGTTTAAGTTTCCTGGCAATAAGGCCAAAAAGATGTAATAATAGTCCAGCACAAAACTGATGTCCTTTTCCAAGGGTTTAGTTCTAAGAAGAAAGAAAAGTCTTCAAAGACATGTTGTTCTAATTAGAGGTAGTCAGAAAACATGAAGCTCACCCCTGGTTTGTACTTGTTTGTCTCTGAGAGATTTGCCTTTCTCCCAGTCCTTTTTCCCCAGTGGCCACCTTCCTGTCTCTTCACAGACAGGAAAATAGAAGACCCAGTATAAATTTATTTTTCCAATTAAAGATGAAATACTATTCCTGTGTAGAACTGTTTTGGAAGCCCTAGCAATCTCCTGCTAGTGAATAAGAACTTCTTCTGCATGTGTTGTCCTCTTTGGGAACTCCCCAGTAAATTGTGTCCATCCTGTTAATACAGCTTATCAAATCAAAGAAATGCTGAGATATCTGGTATCCATTGTGGTCTCTAGGTAGTGTATTGCTTCCTTTATTTATGCTTGAAATTTTCTAGTGAAATTCTTAGTTGTTTTCATATGTGGTTTCATTATACCATATAAAATTTTAGAAACTTAATGAAAACAAATGCACATTTACTTGAAGACAATGGTGTTCAACACTGCAAGTACTGGAAGCATAATGCAGTATACTGTTTTTGAAGCTCATTGAATATCCAGGAATCACCAGGAGATGGGGGTTTTTCTTTGTGTGCTCTTTGTGGATTTGGTTTTCTTTTACTGATCAGATAACTTTTGCAACATGTCTCAAATGGAATTAGTCCCTATCCCTCTCCACAATCAAATGAGAACTCTACACTTTTAGCAGTACCTCAAATCCCACACCACCAACTCTTCATTGTTCTGTCAGAATGGGAAAATGAATTTAGATGAGTTTATGTTATGATAACCCAAGAAGCCCATTCATTAACTCTGTAGGCTTTCCATTAGGCTGATTCTTAGTTTTTAATGTTAGTTTTATCAACTTATTCATCAAGAGAGGTAACTGGAAAAGGAAGTTTGGTTTGTGAAACAACTGTTCTTGTCGGGCATGTGTTAAACTCTGATCTAACACCGCTTAATTTTTGATGCTTGGAGTCCACCCAAAATAAAAAACATTTTGATGTATTTTGTGTTTCAAGGCACTTCTACTTGTCTTTAAATAATTGGATAAATGCATACACCTTTAAGTTCTACTATTTTGTGTATTTCTAGAATGCTACATCTCGTTCTGTTTTGATACCAGATGTGTTATATTTAGAGTGCAGCAGAAGAAGCAGCCATCTAACATGAAACCCAAAATTGCAGCTGGACACAAATTGATCTAATCCAACTGTAACAGAGGTCTTAGGTCACTGTGCCCACCCTTTCTTTGGCTTGCTGAACCCAGGTATTACAGCTCACTGTACTCAGGTATTTATTTAGAGACACAGCAGTCTGTGTAGCCTAAGAGTAAAGTGTGAGGATGGAAAATGGTGTAGTAATTTGAATCTAAGAAACTTTATATTAGGAAAGAAAATAATTTCTGTCATGAATTCAAGGAAAGGGGTATAATCTCTTGGTAAGAATATGCAATATTTAGATTGGGCAACTTGTAGTATAATGCCTATGACAATGTTAGTCCAAAGGAGTCTTGGGAGCTGTTCTTCAATTCAAACTGTTTTATAATAAGGACAAACATTTTCCCATTCCATTGCATGTCAGTCAAGCCCCAAATATATATGTACAGATAGATTGAAGGAGAAAGGAGTGAAGAACATCTATACAGATACATGAAGCTCTGTGTGTGCTGGAAATCTGTTTCTTTTAAATATCACTGACAACCTTTTGTTCTTGTCATACTTGAATACTCTCTGTATCAAAACTTAAAATATGTTCAGAAGTGTTTGACTTGTGTAAGCTCAGTCATGTAAGCTCTATATTTCAGTAGTTACTCTTTTGCTTCTTAAACAACTGTTTCAGATTATTATCACATTTTTAGAGCATAACATATTACAAAATGCTTTTAATAATGAAAATATCCATTATGCAAATATTAGGACATAGCTTTTGTAAGGTGTTTGATATTGGATATATATTTGTTGGCATTAACTGATTTATGATGGCATAGAACTGTAGACAAATGACAATAGTTATCTTCTACATAGATCCAGCTACTTTATAACCTCTTACCAGTTCTTAATATTGTACATGACAGTAACCCATATGGCATGATCTTTCAGAATTCTGAGAGTGTTGTACAAAAAGCTGTTTCTTCCAGTTCACATGGAATTTGAAGCCTTGTTTCTTTCTGAACTTTCCTGCTTAATGAATAGATTGTGTAGTCCAACAATGATGTTCAGTGTCCAGCATTGAAACATCCATTTCAAAGATTTGAAATGATAATTTCAAATTATTTTGGAACTGTTGAAAAATAAAGATTTCATAATGAAATGTCAATTCCAAATAAATTACTTATACAATTGGATATGCAGTGCAAGTTCCTGCATAACAAAAAAATATTCTCTACTTCTTGAGGGCACTTCCTAAATCACTACACTAGAAGGCAGAAATATGACTCCCTGCATATGTAGATGTGTGCTTTAAGAATATCTGTACTTTTAATGACCATAGAGGATAAATTCTCAAGTTCACTATAAATGGATTTTAGTAATGTTCTAATACTGTGAAAAAGAAAAAAAATCTGTAAAATTTGAAGGAATACAAATATAGCCTTTATATAGTAGGACACAAAAGGTCAAGTGCAACATCACCCAGTGAAAATAACTTAGGGAAGGCTTACTTCAGCCCCTGGCACATTAAAATATCATCAAGTCCTCTAATGTGTTTGGAAACCATTAACAGCCACCATTAATTCAGCCCAAGGATTGGAGTTTGCTTGTTTGTGTTGAGAGGTTTCACTAATACTGTCAAGTATCAATTCTGTGAATTGAGAAAAAGGTTTAGACACATCAAGTCATCATTGAGTGACTTTTTTTCCCTAAATGTTTTCAAGTGAAGAGTCTGCTTAAAAAGAAACAGATGAAGTATATAAATCTATTCTAAACCTGGAAGATTTAGCTGAAGAGTGGAGGTATTTACTTTAATTCTATCCATTCTAGAGGCATAATTGAATATTTTTGTGTACTGTTATGTGAAAACCACTGTGACTGTTTGTAAAAGTGAAGTTTTAGCAGCAAATAATATAGTCCAGAGTTCAAGGGAATTATCTTCAGTATAGACTGTAAAATGTTGGTAGTATTTTAGATGGAAGGGACATTACTATACTATATTTATGTAATAAGGACATATAACTGTAATACTTGTCCACTACATCACATTTTTTATCATAAATCTACTATCTCTAAAGTACACAACTTAATTGTTCCAAATACAATTAGTAATTGTAGCAATAAGACAGCTTTTTAAGATATTTTGCAGCTGGTGGCAATGCCAAATAAAACCTCAGATTTCTAACAGATATGTTCAACAAACTGAAAACCTGAAATTAATGATGAAAATGAGATCCATCAAAGGTCAATAGCTTTCCAGTTTATGAAACTCCCCTCCTAGCTGAAAAGCTAAGTGATTGTATATAAGTTGCTCAAGAAATGCCTTGGTGTGGAAATTTTCTAGATTTGCAGGTGATGTTTGTCTTAGTTGGCAGTACCCTACATTAAACTGTGTGAGAATGAGATGGGCTATGCCAAGCAGCTCCCATCAAGGACACACACACATTTTTTCATGAAGTTGCATATTTTGACATGTTAGGGCTCACAGTGGTGATTTGAGGTTGATTGCAGCAAGTTTTGGGAAAGATATTTTGTAAGACAGTTCTTTAAAAAATTGGTTGTTGGTTTTTTTTTGGGGGGGGCTTTAAATGGGGCCTTTTGGAATGTCTGAATATGGAAACCTGTTTTCTAAATAGAAATATGTGTTATGCTTTGCAGTCTAAATGTGGAGCAGCCTTTTCTTCCTCCTATCCCTCACATTGTCTCTGTACAGGATTTTACAATTTAGACAAAAAGATTCAAGGAAATTATAAGAAATCAGCTTAACTATTTTAATTATTGAATCTGAATATGTATTATAGTCTTGATCCTCTGCCACCACAATGTGCCATTAAGAATGTCAGTAAAATATTACATCTTTGAGTAATTTAAACTACAAGTTGTGGGTTTTTTTTTTGTTTTGTTTTGGTTTTGTTTGTTTTTTTAAATAACAACAAAATGTATATTGTTATGTTTGAAGTGTTGTTTTTTTCTTTTGAATAGCTGTGGTGTAATTAGATAAAACCTAGTTTTGCTTTTGTTTGAGAAAAAAA
>VZSJ01003849.1:161289-218901 GCA_013398405.1 Pheucticus melanocephalus
CTTGAATTAAGTAATACTGTCATATTTAAAATCTGTGGTGGGAGAAAGAGAACAGAAATTACTAGCAACGTGATGAAAAGTATAAGCAAAGGCTAAACTCAGCTTTTTTGTTTGTTTACTGGAAGCACCACAGATGCTCCTTTCTAGGAAGTGTTTGCTACAAAATCTTCTGACAGGAAGTTCACTTCAGAGCATTTGCACCACCAGATTTGAGACACTTCCTAGAAATGTTTGAATTTAGGGAGTGGCAAGTACTTAAAAGATCCTTTGTCCTTGTTTGGTTGGTTGGTTTGTTGGTTGGGGTTTTTTTGTTTTGTTTTGGGGGGGGGGGGTTGTTGTGGGTTTTATGGGTGTTTTCAAGATCTAGAGGCATTAACATTTCATCCTTAACAAAACTTCTAAGAAAATGTAAATGCGCTACTTCATTAGACAAAATTGCATGTAATTTCTAGACTACTGATACACATTTATATATGGTATCAGGGTACCAAAATTTTCTCATTTTGATAGACTGCATATTCTTATTGATTCTGTGAAAAAACAACTACAGGTGTTGAATAACAATGGGAATCATATAGTGAGTGATGTAAAAGTCACAGAATAATATTTTAGTTTACTTTCCAGTAATTACCTGTGGACTTTCAAATTTGCTTTTAGATGTTCATTAGTCACTGGAAGTGAAAACGGCAAGGAAACCAAGAGTGCATCATCTGGAACATTTTAAATGTTTATGGATTTCTTAGCATGATTAGAATATATAAGTGGTATTACTCTTTCAGATCAGTAAAGGCACATATTAATTACTACAATAATTGTCTTCTTTAGGACAATGATTTAACACTGTTGGAAATGATGCTGAGACTACTGATTTCTTATGTCTCCATTAGTGTAAGATGAAAACTGCAGGTTAAAAAGAACAAAAATCAAGTCTTTTATTAAGCTACTCTTGACACAGTTAATTGTAAATTTAATAGAGTTGTCGAATGATACTTCATAATATTTCTTTGAGTTTTCAACTGTCCCTGAACTTCAGTTATTGTCATGTCACTAGTAGTGAAAAATATCAAATAAGAGCAGTACATAAAACATCTTTGATATAAGTCCTCTCCCTCTAAAACTGAAATTTCATAAATAAATGTTGGTTCATTCTGCCTGAGTAAACGTACCATGTCCTTGGCTTGACATATCAATCTGCAGAAATGCATTAAAATGCAAATTCATGTATTTCAGCCCTTGAACTCTTTCATTCCATCCCTAAAATAAATAATAATAATCATCATCATCAAATCTTAATAGTCTACCAGATATGAAAACTGTTACTCTGTCATTTAATAATAATCTGATTGATCTTACTTGATTTTCAAGTTTAACAGTGCTTAAAATGTAATTTTTTAATGTATATTTTAGAGATTAAACCATGATTTTATTTAAGTAAATGTAATGGGAAAAATAATTTAATTGTGGGCTTAACTTCAATTTTAATAGGACAGATCTTTCATCTTTTATTTTTAATTTTATCTTTTTGTGCATGTGCTTTTAAAATACAAGTACACTACTGCAAATGTACTGACATAAAAATAAGATGAGGCTGCTAGATGAGGATATACTGTTAGGATCTTTCTGTTTCATTTATCAAGGGTATTAAAGGTGCAAGGCTATAGATAAGGTAGGTTCCAGGAATGTCCATCAGAATAAAACGAATGACATTTGTGTTCTCACAAGCTTAATATTGGATATCCTTTTATGAGATTGCAAACAAAAACAGAATAGGCTAAGGGGGAAGAAGTCATAACTTTCAAAAAAGTACACTGATTTCACTAAGTTTGGAAAAGATTAAGGGAAAAGGTGATGCAGCAAAGAGAACAAGCTGGTGGTGGTAATGTATATGATTGACAGTGTGCAGTTTGCTCCAGAGAAAATAATTTCAGTTAATTATATTTATATTTAAGTTGTTACTTAAATTTAATTGTAGTAATTCTGCAGAAGAGCTGTATGTCAAAGCAGACAGTTCATTAAAGGAGCAGACAAGAAATACTGAAGACAACATTTTGGAAAGCAGCTGGGAAAGTAAATGTCATGGAGCTGATGACAGGACTTCACCTTGAATACCATGTTAATGTCAAAACCCATTTTGAGATAAAAAATGAGGGCACTTTGTAACGGATAAGTTATAAAACACGGAAAAGATCATTATGTGAAAGAATAACATGCACACAGGCACTCACTGCAATGTTTAGCTTGGAAAAGAAAGAAATAGACTAAAGTACATTTCCAGCTTGGCATAATTCTTCATGGAGTTCTGTGATATTGACATTGTTGAGCCAAAACTTTAGGAGAGGAACAAGTGAAGACATTTCACATCTGCATGTGCACTATCTATATTTGCCACATTACTTTGACTTCAACAGATCTTGGAAATTAAACAATTTTGGATCTGTCTAGCAGAGTACTGGGAGACCATCTGTACATCCCAGGTAACTGACAAACAAGCCAATTACCATAACGTGGGAAGGAATACCAAAATCAAAGGAGGTAAAAGCCTCCATTGGGCTTTGTTGTCGCTCCTGAGCTGACAGAAAGGTAGGATGAAGTGTGCTGCTTCACATGGATAGAGAGTGTGCCCTGCCGTGGTACCCAGTACCACCATGGTCCCCACCAAGGGGTGGGGAATTCCCATATGGTTACTCTTAGGAGCAATTGTGCTTCTCTGCCACCATCCAGCTTTACCATGAAAGGAGAAATAGTAGGTAAAAAAAGAAGGCATGCTAGTTCTTTTGTGTTTGAATTTTCCATGCATGTATGATTAGTGGTAAAGATTACTTGAACATTTTATGGATTTTTAATCTGTTAAAAAAAGCATGGAACACTGAGGGTTACCATTTTAGATCCTGTGTTGTGTACCTTTTAAATACAACTCCCAGAAGAACCCTGTGATTTGTTATAGACTGTGGCTATGTAATAGAAAACTGAATACAAAATAACACTTGAATTAATATAAACCATCAGAAAAAAAATAATAATCAATAGTTATTTAGTTGCGATTCACTCAGAAGGAAATCAGCCATCTCTTTTTAACTTGATCTGTTTATATATTACAAATATGAACCAATGTTAGTGAAAGACCTCCATACTGCTAAAATAAGAGTTCCAATATCTGGACTAGTCTATTCCATGCCCTCTCAGGTTATTCCTCTTTCTTCTTAAAAAATAAAACAATTTTTTTTCTCTTAGGATAAAATTTCAGGTAAAGTTTCTGATGTATTACTTCAAATTTTTAGTTGAATTCCAAGTTTTATGACTAAACCTTCAAGTTGTGTGAATATTCATTAATTTTCAGTGGCCAACATTTAATGCTTTGAATATTCTTCATGTGAGGATTTTGTTTCCACATAAGTCAGTATACCTGCTATGTTCTTGTAAAACATGACTGCTTCTGCTAGAACAGATGTCACCTGCATTGTAAAATAACAGTGTTTTATGGGAAGCTTTTAAGCAAAACCGCCGTAATTTAGTTTGCTTAATGTCAGACATGAGCCCACACTACAACAGAAGTGCTCTAAATGTCAAAACAAATCAATTTTGCAAATGTCAGACCGACATTAATGAAAGCTCAGCTCTTTCACTAAGGATACTCTTCTAATTCATAATAAACACTACAATTTATACCGTGGTCATTTATAACAGAAGATGTACATACAGTTACCACAACTCTTATGGATTTCCTTTCACAGTTTGGATGTATACTTTAAAGCCCTGTGTATTATAATGACAGAAATTTCTAATCACAGAATAATCTAGGTAGGAAGGAACCTCAAAAGGCTGGCTAGCTTGCTCAACCTTTATTTTTACACTATACCAAAACTCAGTGTTCTGGTATAGTGTCCTGAGTGATGCAAGGAATATGTGGCTTTGAAAACTGGGCTAAAGAAAGCAGTGAGTACCTCAGCCTTTTCCATGTGGTTACCCTCCTTCAGTAACAGGGTCACATTGTCACATTTTTGGGATCCTCCTTCTTTTCGTGTCAGTATATATATATATATATATATATATAAAATGCATATTTATATATTTTATATTGCATCAAAAGCTGGATATTTAGCAGTTAACAACTTGACTACTTTAAGCAAATGAGTCTTGTCATTGAAGTGAAAAATCTAAGTGCCTTGATGAATTAGGAAAGAGAACCAGTACCATGTGACTCAGTAAACCAAATGCAGCTGCTGTTTAAAATTACTGTAGCTAATCCTTCAAAAAGATTGTATTTGAAGAACTGAGATAGTGAAGAAATTTTAGACCACCAACAAAAATTCTCCAACATAGATATTAAAAAATCATGCTTTTTTGCTGTTTAATCGCTCATCTGCAATAAGTTACATGGAACAAATGCCCGGTATATGGTTAGACAAGGAGTAGCCATGTCACTTGTTAATGAAAGATGATTATGCTTCTTGCAAGAAGAATGCACAGTTGTGCTTAGACACTATGTACATTCCCTCTTGGCCCATTGTCTGATACTGAATGAAAGAAAAGTAGTTAAAGAAAGTGTGCTCTGTATACACATGATATTTATACAATTTGGAGACCTCAGCAAAATTATAAGGAGTATTTGCTTCATTCAAGCCCTTAGCAAATTATTATCAACACAATAACAAAAAATAATGACAGGTTTAGGAATGGTGTTTGGTGATTACTTTTCTTTCATATATATGTATAATGAATACCTCACTAACCTTACAGTTAGCACATGAAAAATGACACTTACTTTTCAGATAAGTTTGTAGAAGAAGGCAACATGATGTTTTCTAGAAGCCATTAGCAGCTTTCTGTGTTGCAGTCTCAGACTGTGTCTGTATCAAGACTCAGACTGGGGAGTACACTCCAGTTGCCAAGTTTGACTTGGTTGCAGCATGTTGGGAAAAGAGCTGAAAAGCATTCACATCCTGCCCGTTTCCTACCATCTGTGTTTGGAAAAATTGTGAGCATGAAAACTGGAGAGCATCATGGAAGGCAAGGCCTCACTGCCGAGTCTACAGGACACGTGTGTTCTCAAGGGCATCTAAAGCAGCTTGTTTACTTGGTGTCTTCTCTGCTACATTGTGCTTCATGCAGGTTGTCACCCATATTGAAGAACATATAATACAAAGGCTCAAGAAATGAAGCAAGTTTTTTAGGGAATATTGATTCATCTTTCATGCTAGTTTGCAAATGAGAGAGAACAGCAGGAGGTAGAGCTTCTGCAATTTTGACTAAAACTACTTTGGCTGTTAGTCTGGATGAAAATGTTGTTCAATTTATGTTTAATTTAATGAAATTATTTCCAAGGAATGATGATGCATCATTCAGCAAAACTTAACAGGATAATGATTGGTGGAAACCTCTAGTTCTGACTGAGCAAGATGTTCTCTCAAGCGAAAAGTTTCAAAAGGATTATTTTGCACCAGGTGAGGACTATTCAGTGGGCTTCATTAAAGGCAGTTCAAAGTCTAACAGGGATTTACCTCACTGATCTGTTCTTGCGCCCTCCACCCCACTTCTGACTTCTCCAGTTTTTAGTGAACACTTTTAAAAATATCTGTGAAACAGGAAAAGAGACATTTCACAATATTTTATATTTTAAGAAGTACTTAGTCTTGAGAGTTGGAGAACTCTTCCAAAAATTAGCCATCATTTCTGGAGGAGACTCATCTTTCATAATGTGTTTATCAGCATGAATAGCTGCCATATCTCAGTAATAGTAAGGAAAAAATCCTGCCTTGCAAAACAGAGGAATTTGCTCAAACATGATCCAACTGGTAAAAAATTCCATGTCATTATGTTTTACCCTTATCTTGTTGATATATTTCAGTTATTATATCTTTAAAATTCAGAGGATGCAAATTATCAAAATGTTTAGTCCTGGAGCAGGCTCAGCTCACCCCTGCAAGGCTTTAAATCATTGTTGGCATTACCGTTTCAACATCTCATGCACTCATGTCACTGTTATGACTTTAGAGTAATTTTAACTGAAATAATTTGTTCCTAACATTTCATTTTACCTCTGCCACCCAAAAATCATATCCATTACCAAGAAGTACTTGAAATAGATATTCTTCCAAAAACAGACACTTATTTCCAAACTTTTCATATGTATTGTGTTATTAAGTGGCAATCTAAAATATCCCTTCATGACCTAGTGATAACGCTTTTGTTTCCTTATCATTAATAAGGATTGGGAAGGAGTTTAAAAATCAACTGAAATTATTTATAACTGTTTCTTCCAAGCAGGAATTTCACCCTAAGTGATGTTTGGCAGTACAATTTTACAGCTCTGGGATTTACCTCTTGCAAGCTATTGTAAAGGACATATTTCATCCTACTGGGCACAAAACAAGTGAATCACTCACTTTTAGTGTGCTTATATTTCTCCTAGTAAGGCGTGCACATTGTAAGCACTGTAATGCATGTTCTGCTCAGAATTGTTAGTATGTCTACCAATGTTTGTCACATTTTTGTGCCTCTTATTTCACTGGTCCTAGAGTACAAAGAGGAGCAATTTGGTCAGGAAACACCAGAACTTTAAAATGGATATATTATTCCTACCTAATCAGTAGAATGCATGACAGTAATATTAACATTATTATTGAATTGACCTCCCTTTCTTATTCAGTGACAGAGCCATATGTGGTCACATGGGCAAAATAAATTTTGTACTGAATGCCAGAAGGTTTTCCTTTGTTACTCTATTCCATTTCTGGTTCCACACTGGTGGTACCTAGAGCATCAGGGCTCACTTGGTATTCAGTCCATGCAGTCTGAAAATCACACTGCTGTGGGGAACTAACATGATTACAGCAGAGTGGTCTCTGCTCTCTCTTTGACATAATTGTCTCTGTGCAGCCAGAAAGGTATCCACACTTGAGACAGAATTGCTAGCTGAATTTTACTGGCCTTGAAATAAATGCTTTTATATTAAGTAAAATATTGTTCTTTCAATTTTGATTAAATAACAATCAGTAACACCCTTTGGGTTATTACTGGTTTTTCTTTGTTTGTTTTTATGTGTGGAGGATTTGGGGTTTTTTTTCTGGAAATCTCAAGCAAAGTTTGCATCCTTACTGTTACACAAAAATCGTGGAATATCCTTGAGCTTTTATTGGTGATTAGTTAGAAAATTGAGTGTGACACCAAGGAGGTAGCTTTTCCTGGGTTAAAAAGAAATTGTGACCATAAAATGCTGGATGTAGGATTTGTCCCTTGCACTTTAGTAAGGGTTAGGGAAATTCTCCTGTCTGACCATCCAGGAGCCCCTCTGGCAGACACATTCACGCCAGCTGGGTTGGGACTGAGGTCCCTTCACAGCTACACAGCCCACACTCAGAGTCACACCAGATCTCCTCAGCAGCTCGGCCCCAGGTGTCCAAGACCAGAGTCTCAGACATCCAGATCCTTCAGATGTTTTAATCTTGGTTCAATAACTAAATAACAAAATAGCAAATAACAGCTTGATCTGGTGCCTCTGAGGAAGGACCCAGAACAAAGGATCCCCTGGGCTTTTCTACCCTCATAGTCCAAGGGTAGAAAATTCTTTGGATGTTCAGCTCCTGACATCTCTCAGCGTCCAGTGTCCTGGCTGGGCCAAGGGTCCCCAGGCCCAGGGTTGGCCCTTCTCAGCTTCTTGCCAGGGGCTCCCACCCAGAGCTCAGCTTGCTGCTCCCACTGCAGCTGCACCCTGAGCTATCTGCACTGAAGGTGCCAGAGGTCATGCATGCTTCTCACAGAATTTTGTCTCTGTATAAAACGTATAGACTTCCTTTGGCTGACTAATTTCTTGTGGTTTTTATAGCTGCACACTCAGGTAAATTCAATGGGTTCTGCCAACTTACTGCAATATTTTCATATTTTTACGAGTGAGAAAATCTGTTTTGCTTTTTATTAAATTCATATTTAAAGGCAGTTTAAATATCTGAACTTTAAGATTTATAATGCATTTACAATATATTATGAGTTTAATTTTTTTTAATATACACTTATACTGTAATTAATAGATAAATTTTTACCTTTTGTTTAATATCTGATTCAAAGAGGAATTAAGAGCAGAAGCTACCTAAATGAATCCTGCAGATCTTTAATAGAACTTGAAAGAGTATATACATGTGCCCTTTTGGGTTTTGTTGCTTTTTTGTTTTGCTTTCCTTTGTTTTTTTGAAATTTTCCTTTGAATGTAGTGTATTTATCAGTTTTCTAAATACAGAAATGCTGACAGATATGTTTAAAAAATTTTGTAGTGCTCTGAAAAACTGCATAGCTGGATAGCTGGATTTTTGAATTTTAAGTAGTATTGATATGAGTTATAGTACATATTATGCAAAAGAACTTCAAAACCACTGGAGAAGATGATTGTAAAACGGAAAGCGAAATATAATATAAAGAATGTAATTTACTTTCTGTAATACCAGTTAAAGATGGGGAGGGCCACAAAACACAGAACATTCAATGAAGACATTGGCACCAGGAGTACAGCAATATGTTTTAGATACAGCAGGCTCTCAATAGCAAGAGAATTTTACTCATAGGCTTTTATTTTCTAAATATTGAGGGTTTATTCCAAACTAGCCCAGATCTCCAAACACTATCCTGACCATTCAATTTGATCAGCTGAAACATTTCTATCTGCACATTTGCACGTATGGTAATTCAATCTCATATATTTCAATCAACAAAATATTAAATAACTAGACAGAAGGAGGTATCTTTCTTAGTTTTAATAGGTGTTTGAAGAAAGAGAGATAAAATGAGAGAAAAATCTCCCTCTCTTCACATTTATCCTGTGTAAGTTATGCCATTTATGTGCTCTTGTCAAAGTGTGGGAAACAGTAAGCTGTGTCTTGAAATTAGGCAAGATTCTCTTACAAATGTGGTAGAAACATCAGAACTGAGTATTCTTTACAGAGCATGGTCTGCTGCTTACTGTACTCATTTGAGCATAACATACCACTCACCACTTGTCAGGGTGCCTTGCATGCGCTCTTCCGTGTGCCACATATCTTTTCCTCCTTGCTGAGCCCCGTCGTGTGTTACCGTGCTGAAACTTCATCTTGACATTTGCCAAAATGCTCTGTTTCAGGTCACTATGCAGCTGTTCTCTTTCTCATGTACAGACATCCTCCTTTGGTCCCTGCAGCACCTACATACAGCTGGGCCTGAGCTGCTAATCTCCCCTTGCTCCTACAGGATCTGATTTTCAATATGTCCTTGCTGTGTTTTTGAGGAGGTCCTCTCAGTCTGGTCTGGGAGTGGTGTGTCCAAGACATGGTGTTCAGGCTTGCAGTTGCTTTACAATTTTAGCTTCAGTTATGCTGCTTCTGTCCCTCTCTGTGAACTGTAGTGGATTTCTTTGGTACTGCCTGGTAATTGTTTTATTTTCCGTCTGTGCTACAACATCCATCAAAATAACACAGTGCAACAGGCAGTCCTAAGCCTGCATTCAGGTAACTGGCAAGATCAGTCCAACTTCATGTAAGTCTGTTTCACTTAGAAAAATACAGGAAATAGAAGATGATGCTTTTTGTTTTCTCCTGGGAGAGACCCCTTGGAAAGATGAAAAGCAGAACTAAGTTGCTGTACTACCCCATGAATTATTATAGTGGCAACAGGTCCCATTCTTTAGTTGAATGTTCATGGAACAATTTTGGGTTCCAAAGAGGTTCCTAGGGACTGAGATTGGACAAAAAGCAATGTGCATATGGAACTCCTTTGAAATTGAATGTCAGTGAAAAATGTTTTCTTGCAAAATCTGGGACTTCCTTCAACTTAAAAATATAGCAGTTTTAGGACGTTACCATTTCTGTTATGGGATTGGTTTTTGCTAATTAAATGTAAATATTTTCAGAACCTGGTCATTTGATATAATGAAAGGTATAACTTACAAATTGCTAGCTGTGTGAGGATGATTTTTGCCTTCTATTCTGAGCTTTACTGTAATCTGCAGGTTTGACTGAAACTTTTCTATATTGCCTGGTTAATTTTTTCTCTTTAATGCTTCAAATTGCTAAGCAACATTATTTTTCTTCTATTGTGCACTTTCATCTTTCTGTACTTACAGCATCTCTGATTAATTATAGGATAGCATAATATGGGTATGTTTGTGTCAATAAATAGAGCAGATACCACTGGCTCGTGGTGTGTCCTGATGTGGTTGCTCCTTCAGGTGAATTGGCACTATGGTGCAGCTGGAAAAGGCCAGCTAGGGAGATAGAATATGTAGGACATAATGTAGATTGTGTCTAGGCCTCTTGAGAGAGGAGTTAACATGGTGAGAGAAATGTCACAGAACTACAAATTGCATTGCTATAATTGTGTGCTATAAATCCATGTAGAACAAAGCAACCTGTGAGGTGATTTGGATTTCCTGTAGGTCTGTTAGACTCAATGCCACAACAGCTGAAATCACTAAACATCTTTCACCTAATAAATTTCAGCTGAATAATTTACCATTTCTTTTTATTTCTGTACTGAATTATTTTCCAGTATATGTGTACTTCATAAAACACAGCAAAATGCTTCAAAGTCTTATTCCCAAAATATAGAAGCCATACCAAAGAATTCTCACTAGCTAGAAGAGGATGCCTTATTAGGTACCTCAAGATCTTGCAAAACATGATCATCAAAACCTCTTCAAATGCTGCTTAAGCCAGCACTTTTTAAAAATACAATTTGGTATAATATAGCTTCAGGACACATAACTGCAGAACTGTAATAAATTGTATTATTTCAAATGTCTTTGTTTTCCTGAATAATTCTGTGTGCGGGGCCGTGTTTTACCCTAGAGTGTCTCAACTTGGTGTACTTAGAGAAAATACACTGATTCGTTTCTTTACAACAAACTTTGTGCTCAAGCCTTGTACATTTCATTATAGATTGGCAGTTTGAACAGGAAAGGGAAATTTGCTGAAGAGATCTAGATCTCATTTCGTCATTGTAACCAAAAGAGACAGGGCATGCACTCAAACAAATATTACCTATTCTAATCCTGATTTTCCTGAATAAACCAAGTGCTGTACTGTGAAATGTGTTGTTGAGTATTTTAAAACCTAGATCATATCAGATAATGAATTTTATACTTCATGACAGCAAGCCCTTTTTTTCTTTTTCCAGGTGATAAAAGGAAAATTAAAGTTTGATTTCTTTAGTGCTTAGACATTCCAGACAATGCATTTTTTATTGTGCCAGCTACATAAGTGATTTTTTTGTGTCACCTTGTTTATATCTCGGTACAAACACAGAGAAGAAACAACTGTATTTGTAATGGTGAGAAGTCATTTTATTTTCCTCTACCCTTTCTGTAGCTGAAGGCAAGGAGGCAATAATGCTACAACAGAAAAAGGCCTTTGTAGATGTACACAGATGGGTTACATGGTTGAATTTGTCTCAGAATGTTGGAGGCTGAGTAATAATGAGGTTGATGGAAATGGATCTTATATTGTCTTTTATTAATTTGTGGTTGATAAGCTACTCAATAACTTACACTGAGTGATTTAACCACTTACAAACAAATTCCATCCTACCTCCCAAGCTAAAACAAACAAACCCTCAAGATAAATGTGCAAAGGAAGAAGTATTTTAGGGGAGTTGTATTTTTTGTTTTCCTTTGTGGGTTGGTTTGTTGAGGGTTTTTTGTTGGGGTTTTTTTGTTGGTTTTGTGCTGAGTTTTGTGGTTTTTGTTTTGTTTTGTTTTTCTTCTGTGGGTTTTTTGTTATTGTAGTTTGTTTGTTTTTGTTTGGCCTTTTCTCAGTATGATGTTAACTGAAGATGAATTCTGTGATCTCCAAAGCCAGTGGATCTTCTTTTGGTATAAATTGGCTTAATTTCACCTCTATCCTGTGCTCTATCAACTCCAAAATCCCCCATGTGTCTTTTGATGTTCTCACAACGGAAAAAATACAAGCTGAGACTTCTGCGGAGCTAAGCCAGGTATTTTATGACAGCCTGACTGTTAGCCACAGGTTAATTCATTAGCTGGATACTAAGAGTATTAAACAGTTGTGGTTTTCCTTCCTTTCCTCAGTAATAGGACAGTGATTTGTATCTCTTCAATATGTAATTACTTAGCAGTTTTTCAAACAAATTCTGGGATCTGAATTATCTACCCACCCTTAAAGTTGACTGATAATCACCTGAAGGATCAAAAACTATTGAGTAACTTAAAACTCCTGTATACTTAATTTATTTGAGAATCTAGACTAAGAACAAGATAACATTCTGCCTTCTCACACTGCTGCACAATAAAAATAACAGGTTTTTTCTCATGTTTCATTACACCTGTCCTGGCACTGACAATGGTTTATCATATCAGTAAAGCAAAGTTTGACAAAGCAGTAGACTGCACCTTTCATTTGCATGTTTGGTGTAAAGCAGAAGTATTCTGTTATACTCTCATAAGTGTAACTTAATTGATTCCCACAGATTTGCACTTTATTTGTGTGTATATCACTACTTTTTTTTTTGTCAGAAAAACTTTGTAATAAATAATCTTGTAGTGATATTTATAGTGCAAGTCTGACTCTGTGAAGATGACTTAGTCTGTTGAAGATAACGTAAGGATATGGGATTTATCAGTACATAGTTGATAGCTCATCAGTATAAGAGGCAAGTACAAGAGACAGAAAAAGTAATAAATAAGATTTATTACTTTTATATTACTTTATACTTTGATTTACCTTATTTATTACTAAATAAGGTAAATCAAAAGGGAGAGGAGATAACAAAGAATGTAACAAAGATCATATCTCTGTTTACTGATCAAGGGAAAACTGAAGAAACCACTTAGGCCTTTGAAGAAGTTCAACCAGAACTTTGTAGTTGAGAAGTAATTAGGGAAACAAGGTAATTATTGGGCCTCCAGGGGAAGAGTTTGTTTTTATTGGGATTTTGAGGATGTTTGTGGGATTTTATAAAACTTTACAGATATTCTGAGGGCATTGTGTACATGTGGAGAACTATTACAGGATCTTTAGGAGAAGGTAAAGGGAAAAGGCAGGGAAAGGTAGGAATTGAGTTGGATCAGAGAGGAGCAAGCAAAAAAGGGGAGATGAGAGAAAAAGTTGCAGCTGCATATAAGCTACTGATCAGTCTGCTAGTGAGGCCAAGTCCTGTGCCTGACTACTGTAGTCTGTCCTCCCTTCTTACAAAGTTTTTCTTCCTGTCTATTTTCTATGTGAACTTGTTCTCCATTCTGAATCTAGCAGAGATAGGACCTGCTAACAAATTTCAGGCCAGGCTAGCTAGAGAGGAAGAGGACATCTTCAAAGACCCAAGATCTGAACTGGTGAATGGATAAGGCATGTAGGCTCCTGACAGGAATATTTGATTAATTTAGACCATTCAGTGGTTCTGTGAATATCAGTGTGCTTGTGAGGTGAAAAATATGTGTCCTGCTAAATAAGCTTTGGTGCACGTATTTACACTCATCTTGAATTTAAATATATTTGGAAGAATTAAGTTTTATTCAGGTATTTCAATTCTTGAATAAAAAGAATAATTTACTTGATGGTTTTGTACTTGCAATTACTTTGTTTGCAAATGTGTGCTGGGTTTTGTAAAAGAGAAAACACATGTACAAAGTTTTCCAAAACTGATGATAAAACTTTGTCAGCTTTATGAAATGCCAGAAAAAAAGACATTTATAGTTTTTACTATTTTTTAGCAATATAATAGCCAATAAATCCCTTGGAACACTAATATTGAAAACACACAATGTAGTCTTGTTAATAACACTTTCTTAGCAGACATTCGTGTTGAGTTTTGGGGTTGTTTTGCACTTTAATCCTAATTTTTCATTTAGCCTATGAACTGTAGTATCTGAGACATGAATAACATTATATCAGAGGTCATTTGTGTTAGTCACTAAAAATCAATTCTGAACAGCCAAGTAAGGTGAAAGCCTGGAGGCAATGAGGTCTGCTCTCAGGGGCTGACTGTTATGGCCTTATGCACACTGCATAGCAGAGAAAGGAGCAGTGCTGATCCCAGCCCCTGGGAAAGCACTTGGATTAGGCTTTCTGTTGAAAAATGGTAATGAGAAATGAGATACTGTGTTCATAGGAGGGAAGAGGGAGTTTGTGTGACATAAACAGCAATAGAAGTTTTGCTGACAAGTTCAATCTTACATTTCAAAGTTCAGACAAGGAGGTGTTTGTTGGTGCACTCTTCCCCCTGTTGCTGCTGTTATTAAAGAATCTGAAACTGCAGTCATATTTGTCTTCACTGTCCCATCCTTAGCGATCATTAATTTCATTGTAACATGTGATTTCTTCCTTTTTTTTAAACATCATTATACTGTTAGTATGAGTGCATCTTTCATCATTCTGACTTCTCTCATGTGACTTTCTTTTTTCAGATGCCTCCAAAAATAGGAACAACCCGGCCCATACATGAAGCTGTTATACTTAGAGTTTTCTTGTTCTAAATAAAGAGAAGGAATAAAAAGGACTCTTAGCCCTTCTTTTCCCTCCTTCATACCATATCTAGTACCATTAGCACACAGACATTTGATGTGATCTCCCTCTCTGGAGACATTTAAAACCCCCCTGGATGCTTCTCTCTGTAACCTGCTGTAAGTGACCCTGCCTCTGCAAAGGGATTGAACTAGATAATCTCCAGAGATCATCCAAGTGAGAAAAGCATTCAAACTCTGTAAAGTATTGCTAAAATGCCATTTATTTCAGATAAAACTATAAAGACAGAACAGTATCAATAACATTACATCCCTTGTGATGCTGGTAACCCTAATTTGTGCTGCCTCGAAATGGCTTCCCATCCAGAAATAGAATCACTGGTGCTAACAGGGAGCTGTGAACAGGTTCCCCTTTGATCATCAAAGCTGAAGTTTATATTGTGTCCATGGGATATGGCCTCAATGCCAGGCTGTGCATGTGGCACAGCATGAGCCAGGGATGACTCAAATGGTATCTTGATCACAACTCCTTGGTGCACAATAGTCTTCCAGCCACGATCACTGTGCTGCTCAAAAAGATGCTCAGGGTGACTGCAGCATTCCCACTTACCTAGAAGCTGTTGTCCTGGGGGAGCATTTAGGCACTATTAATGTAATAAACAACAAAATGAGCTTTCTTCTCCACAACCCTATCTAAATAAATATAATTAAAACAAATTAAACGTAAGATACTCTTTTTATAAGAGAACCCAATAGTGGTTACTTGAGTGATAATCCAAATTCTCTATTTTAGGCAGTTTTTAAAATTAGGAGGAGAATCTAAATTAATAATGAAGTAGACTTGAGACAGTGGGTTCTGATTTCATATCAGAATTTCAAAAGATACTTATGCTTGTTGACAGAAAATAGTATTTGTTCTTACAGTTCACTGTTGCCATATAGTGGTGCTCCAGGAAAAAATGATAACTCTCACTCTGACTTCACATTCCTGAGAATTGTGCTTGTTCAGAGGTTATCTGCTTTCTTTTTTTTCCTCATTCCTTACTTTCTCTGGAGACCCAACTAAGTCTAGCTGAGAGCTGAGGGTCACAGCTTGTTAATTATTACAATTAACCAACTTCTGCTGACTCAGTTCAAGAAGTCTATTATAAAAGAGATGAATTCAGCAGGATTCCAAAGTTAAGCTTTCATTGTATTAATATTATACTGACAATGTCCAGGTACCTTATAAGTGATACTGATTTATGAGCAACATGCAATGGGGATTCTCAAAGTTACAAATATTTTCGAAGGAAAGAGAAAAGTCAGTTTTTTTTAAATACTTAAGAAAATCTTTATGGTCATTCAGCACATATGATTTTTTTTAAATGGTAAAGACTGAGATAAAACTGCTCTCTGCAAAATATCAATCATAAAACTAAACAGTTATCCTCAATGAGAAAGATTTTTTGTTGTTTTTGGGTTTTGATGGGTTTGGGGTTTTTTTGTTTGTTTTGGCTGTTCTGTTTTTTGCCTGTAGGAAGAAGTGGAAAATATAATAGAGGGCTTTTTTTTCCCAAAATTCAAATTTTAAAGTCAGTAACACCTCTATATAGGGAAAACCCCAATTCTTATAATTCAAAAATAGGTCTGCAAAAGATAAAGTAGAAATGGTGGAGCTTATATTTCTCAAAATGGTTGGACTTTTCATGTGAGTATTTAGGAAGAATGGAAAGGATATTATGATATTTTACTGAGGGTTGAAATGCAGCCCATTTTTAATCTGTGCTCTTTTAAACATCACTGATCCTTCAGGTCAGCAAATACTTTGTAAAAATGTTTCACTAGTTACAATGGTGAAATTTATGAAAAGCAGCACATCCCTCCATAGTGAATTCAATGTCACAAGACAAAACCATGCACAGTGTTATTGATACTAAACCTGGATTAAATGTTTGGCTTAAAAAGGATAAGTCTACAAGATTTTCCATGATAACAGACAAGAACCCTTCCTAGGAAAGAAATATGTAGCATACAGTGCTGTAGTAAATATCAGTTTGATATCATTACTGTGCAATGGAGGAGAATGCAAGGAATGGGCATTCATTCAATCTTCATTCTGATAGAACATTTAAAACCCAAGTCTAAGGACACTTGCAATTTCGAGCAGAAATAAAGAAGATTTCTGTTGGAAATTCAGATTAGTCTATCCTCCCTCAGGTGATATTACAGAATAGTTAACTGGTCCAGTTTTATGGACAGGAGAGTGAAAAAAAAATAAAACTAAAGACAAGGCATTATTCTTTTTGCCTTCTATTCAAGTGTATACCAGGTGCAAATTTAGTACTTGACATAAAATCCAAGCAGAGACTGAAAAGTGAATTGTATTTCTTCTGTCACAGTAACAGACTGGTAGATGGTTCTACTCTGAACTGTCTGAAGGGAGAATTCTCTTCTCCTCTATGTTCTTTTCTATCTGATTTCCTTTTACTATGAAAAAGTTAACATTGATTTTCTTGTTGAAGATAAATTTTGGCCATTCTCATCAACTCAAAAAGTAAATATCATAGTGTTTTGCCATCCCCAGTATTAATACTGAGATGGGCAAAAAATCCAAACTTCCAACAAGTCTGGAAGACGTAATACTATTTTTGGGGTGTTGTTTGTTTCTTGGGAAAAAATGATCAATTTTTTCCGTTGTGGGATAATTTAGTTTAGTTTTGATTTTTGTATTTTCTAAGTGAATAACCATAATGAACAGCTATATCCGGAATGCAAACTATGTCAAAGAAGTATTTTCTCATGTGTGTGCAAAAACTCACATCCGGAAAAAGTTCTGATGAGACTGGGTAAGGTTGGAAGGGACCCCTCTGGGTCATCTGATCCAACCTCCCTGCTCAAGCAGGGTCATCCTAGAGCACATGGTACAGGACTGTGTCCAGATGGTTCTTGAATATCTCCAGTGAGAGAGACTCCACAACCTCTCAGGACAATCTGCTCCAGCACACAGGTATCTGCACAGTAATGAAGATCTTTTTCTTATTCCAGTGGAATCTCCTCCTCATCACTTTCTGCCTGTTGATTCTCATGCTATTGCTTGGCTGCACCAAGAAGAGGTTGGCCTCATCCTCTTGACACTGTCCCTTCAGATTCTTATAGTAATTTATAAGATCCTCTCTCTGTTGTCTCTCCTCAGGGCTGAACAGGCCCAGCTCCCTCAACCTTTCCTTATACCAGAGATGTTGCAATCTCTTAAATGTCTTTGTCACCCTACACCGGACCTGTTACAGGAGCTCCATGTCTCTCTTGTATTGAGCTCATTGGGACACATCATTCTTGAGTATGGAGGAAGTGATCCTTGAATATCAACCAACTTTCTTGGATCTCTCTTCCTTGCGGGGCCTGTTCCCATGGGATTCTTCCAAGAAGAGCCTTGAAGGGCTTAAATTTAGCTCTGCTGAAACCCAGATCTGTTACAGATGTACAAGATATTATATTGCTGCTCCTAAGAACCTCACAGATTTTTTTCCTCCACGGAAATATCTGTCTCATAAAATTAAGTAGTACTAGTAGCTGCAGTTAAGTGAATCTAGTATTTCTTCTAATAAGACAGGAATATGCCTATGAGAAATTTCTCTGCAGTATAAAATGAAGGCACAGTGAAATGTATTGTAGTCTTTGTTATACCTTCATATCCTCACCCTGAAAGACATCACACACTTTGAGGACAGATAAAATGCAACAAAAAATTATTGATTCTGGAGTGGAATAAAGAGGAAAATGCATACAACAAGAGTGGAAGGTCGCATTAATCAAGAAAATCTAAATTCTTAGACAGATGTTAACTTCTGTCATTTTTTCCTATTTTCAAGAAAACGTTAGCAAGATATTGCCTCTTTCCACTCTTTCAACTTACAAGAGAAACTGAGGAATAGGCTTGCATCTTAGAAACATGTAAAATGGTGATTTTTCAAAAAAACTATGATAATTGCACTATTTTAAGAACTGCACAATTGTAGTTGCTTTGCCACAGATCCGACTCAACAAATCCTTGCAAACCAACAACTGACAAACCAACCAAAAATCCCTAAAACATGTTTAATCTAGCCAGAGTGGAAAGAATCGTGTGATAAGAGCACTAAATAGTTGTGTGTATGGGATTCAAAAAGAAGAATATTCTGATTTGAAGTTTACTTGTAAAATGTCAGTGTTAGATTTGAAATAGGTGGAATGGAAGCCAGCCAGGGGATCAATTGAGAAGAGTGAAACATGAACACTTTTGCTCCCACTGCACTTTAATGAGGTAGCTGCTCAAATACATTGTCAAAGTATCTTGACTTAAAACCAATCAGGGAGTCTTCAGGTGAAACAGGGAAAATATTTTAAAGGTATTATGTGATTATTTAGTTGAATTGAAAAAAATATCTTCCTAGTATTATACTATATTTTACTTCACCATTTAATTTGCTTTGTGGTGTATCTTTGTACATGAATTGTTAGTCTGAAAACAGGCAATTACATGTTAAGTAGTTGTACTTTGTGGCTTTTTCTAAGCTGACAGTAAAAGTATTTATTATTTTTACGTGAATCAGGCTTTTTATGTTAACAGTGAAACCAAAATTGAGAAAGAATCTTTCTATAAAAAGAGGAAAAATATACCCCTTTTCACTAAGATTTATTTAGTTATTTATTTTAACCAAACAGTAGTATATAGTTCAGAAATTAGAAAAATGCTGTGAATCCAAGCCAAAGGCCACTGGAATCTAAAGAGTATTTCTATTGACCTTAGCTCGATTTCACTGTAACTTAAATGGACTAATAGATATTTTAAAATTTAGTCTTCTTGCAAGAATGTCCCTAACCTAGTGGTTTATTAAATATCTAATAAAAGCTGCAATTCAAATTTTTTGTGAAATCTATAACTGGTCCTGTTTTTAAAGAACAAGGAATGTTTGCCAATTATTTCTCTCCCAATCCACATGAACCCTTTTTTTTAAAATTCCTACTTTGTGATGCAGTTTCTTCTCAGAGATACCAGAAAAAAACCCACACCATTTCCATGCTCTTGTATGGAGTTGAGAGTAAGGATTATAAAGCAGAAACACCTCAGTAGGGTGACAGGGACCCTAAAAAACTTGAGAATGTGGGTTAATAAACTGACAATTTGTAGTAGGACGACAGGGGCAGAATAGGTCTGTGGAAATTATCTCCCTTGCTTTTTCACTGTTTCCCAGTACCTGGAGAAGACTTAAAAGTAGGCATAGCTTCATTGCTCTTGAAAGAAACTACAGGATGAATTTGTTAAATATTTGTTAAACATTTTTGGCCAGTGTTGAAATTTACTGACATGCAACAATGACATTCTATCTATCTTCTGAATAATGAAGCCAAGACAGAGGTTTCAACAGTGATTCTCAAGTAATTTCTTGTATCCCAGGGTCCTACTGGAGGTACCCTCAAGTAGGGTGAATTTGTGTATTAGAATCTATCAGTTCATAATCAGAAAGCTTTATCATCTCTTTCTCAAAAGTGCATGAAATGTTGCTTTCTTTTTGGTTCTGTATGGACTTCTGATTTATAGGACTTGTTTTTGCACAGTACAAATAAATTGCTGCTGAAGACTCTGGTTTTGATCTGGCTTTTCTTTCACTGAAGAAGAAATTGTCACTAGCTTTAAATAATAAATATGTATCTGTTCCATGATTATCTTTCCTGTGTATATACTTCATAGTTGAATGTTAGACTGCTTCATGTTAAGTGTTTCTAATTCTGTCTTTCTACCAGTGCCTCTGGATTATTTTAAATTTGCTTTCTCAAAGTGATGTTGAATTGCTGTCAAAAATAATTTTTCAGAATGATGCCCTTGTCACTATTGGTAGTTCTAGTGAAAATACTTTTATATTAGTTGGAGAGAGTGCAATTACCTGCAAGTCACTTTGCATAAAAGATAAATGGAAAGTGTCTCTGACATGCTTGATGGAGGTTAGAAGCCCTTTCAGATCTAATGAAATGTTTTGGATATTTTCATTCTTGATGGAATTTTCTTTACTACTAATTAGAAAGAAACAGATGTTTAACTGAAGGTAATACAATTAAATTGGCTGTGGGTGAAACACACATGCCATTGTTCCATGCTTGGAGGCTTGCTCTGTGTATGCTGGTGGAAGTAAAGACATGTGTCTAACCTGCATGCCAGCTGGAATGAAAGGTCTCAAGATTTGGGTTTTCTCAGGGGACTGTGACTGTGTTAAGGCCTTTTCAAGTACATGAGAAGCATGGGATCAGATTGATAGTGGCTACAGGTCATTGACACTTTAGACTAGCTTTTAAGTATTTATTCACTTAGAGGTGTGTCTCTAGCAATATACGGAGGATGGGTGACCTACTGATCAGCCTGCTATGTGGCATTTAAAGGTCAGCTCTCCTTTCTGCCTGCATAGATTCTGTAGGAAATTGCATAAACCACAATTTTCAAATTGTGAAAAACAATTACTAGTACTGCCACGTTTATATCACTTCTGTGCATGTTTATTTATTGCTATGAGATTCTCAAGTCCCAAAGAAGAATAGGTCATGTAAATGGCTAAAATACATAAAACCAGATAATCCTGATTAAAGGGCAGAAATAAACTTGACAACAGAGATTTGATCCCATTCAGTCTCTAGTTTATCCCTTAATACAGGGAATGAGTATCTTCCTTTGGCTTATTTTTTGGAACATATTGCTCCTAATAATTTTATTTAGCCTGTGGCTAACTGGAAAATTTAGCAAAGCTACTACTTTTGTCTTCTCTCTGCTTCCCTTTTGTCCTGTCCTCCACCCCTCACTTTGTGCCATGAGTGAGACAATTCAACAAGGGAAAGCCATGAGTGAGACAGTTCAACAAGGGTTCCTGAATCCAGAATGAGGTAACAAATGAGATACATGTATAGACCAGGGAATGAGAGGTTGGAGAGCAGTACTTCAGAAAGGGACCTGGGGGTCCTGGTCAATCACAAGTTAAAAGTGTGTCAGCATGCCCTGGCAGCCAGGAGGGCCAAGTGTGTCCTGGGGTGCATCAGGCACAGCATCACCAGCCTGGCAAGGGAGGGGATTGTCCTGCTCTGCTCTGCACTGGGACAGCCTCACCTCAAGCGCTGGGTGCAGTTTTGGGTGCCACAATGTAAGAAACACATTAAACTATAGAGACTGTACCAAGGAAGACAATAAGGATGGTGAAGGGCATTGACAGGAAGCCATAAAGGGAGGAGCTGAGGTCACTTGGTCTGTTCAGCCTGGAGAAGAGGAGACTGAGGGGCAACCTCTATGCAGTCAACAATTTTCTTATGAGGGGAAAGGGATGGGCAGACATTGATCTCTTCTCTGTAGTGGCTGGTGACAGGTCTCAAGGGAGTGACCAGAAGTTGTGTCACAGGAGGTTTAGGCTGTATATGAGGAAAGGGTTCTTCGCCCAGAGGGTGGTTGGGCACCAGAACAAGCTCCCCAGGGTCAGGGCACCAGAACAAACTCCTTGGTCAGAGCACCAAGCCTGGCAGAGCTCAAGAAGCATTTGGACAGTGCTCTCAGCACTTTAGGTGAGGCTGTCCCAGAGCAGAGCAGAGCAGGACAATCCCCTCCCTTGCCAGGCTGGTGATGCTGTGCCTGATGCACCCCAGGACAGCGTTGGCCCTCTTGGCTGCCAGGGCACTGCTGACTCATGTTCAACTTGTGATTGACCAGGACCCTCAGCTCCCTTTCTGCAGCACTGCTCTCCATCCACTACCCTGCAGAATTTATCAATCATTGGCTAACTACCTTTTCAGAATATATTTCCAGAAAGGCTTTTCCACCCAAATATCTAGGAACCTATTCATAGGACATCGACACCAAAGACACCTTTTGGCATCACCACTGCTCATCCTTATCAAAGTTCATTTTACATTTTTTTCCCTTTACTTGACCACTGGTGCTTGATTAGATCTGTAATTATTACATTAACTCATAAGTTTTTACACTACACTTTGATTATCATGAATAATAAAGCACTGCATACAAATGTAATTAAACACAGTGAAAAGTACACTAAGAGGGGTAAATAAAATTCCCTGTTGGGTTCCATTCCTTAAAAGCACAAACCTGATATCTCCCCATGAAATACTAATAATGGTAATATATTTTCAAGCCTTTATGAAAGTGTTCTTTTATCCAGTATGTTCTCTTTTCTCTATTAATCTGCAGAATATTAATAGATGTACAATAGGTATCCAGTTCTTTTATACAAGTACGGATATTAAATAACATGGTATCATTGTCCTGTGACTCAGCTCAAGGAAATTACTGGCCATTACTGACCATCATATCATACATATGATAATGTTTACCAAAGCATCCTCATGCCAGTCTCATTTTTCAGTACTGATGACTTGATCTGATTGAAATTTCTCAGCTAAGCAAAACTGCTTTCAAAGTTATATCTGCTTTAAATGCTTTAAATACTTTTCAGGAAACATTACCAGGTGATTTTGTACCAAGCTTCAGGAAACAACACATTCCCAACAAAAGAATAACACTTTTTTTTTTAAAGTAACACATTTTCAAATTAAACTGTATTTTACAAGAATTGCATACTATATTCAATTACTGTAGCTTTTTTGTATATTACACAATGATCTAAACAAAACATTTTCCTTCAGAGGAAAAAGACTTGTCCTCTATGGAAACAGATAGGGTCATACTCATCTCCTCTATCCTAAGTCTGGCAGTGGCTAAATTTTTTGGTCACTGGTGCCATAATTACATAAGGAACACTGTAATTTAATGCTTTTTGTGCCAGTCTAAATCAATGTCAATGCCAAAGCTGGTGCTACTATGGAGGGATCACCATTGCTACTGCAGTCATTTATGAGGTGCTTGACTCAGAATTCTAACTACCCTATATTCATAACAGTAGTTTATTCCTTCCTGTGTTGTTTTCAGGAGATTGCCTACCTTTGACTGTATAAAGACCTCACTTTATTTAGTATGAAAACAATTATTAAAAAATCATATGGAAACATCTCCAATTTGTTTACACATGTACGCTTAAAAATTGAAAATAAGATTTTTTTTCCCCTGTGATTGCATGATCAAATAACTTCTTAGTGAAAATATTCTGTTGAATTACTTTACACAGCAAAAGCCAATTTTAACTCTAATTATGAAGAATAGTTTAGCTGGTATTACCTTAAGCCAATGCTTTTAATTTTTCATGAGTATTGTCCTGAGGTAGAAAATGTATTTTATAGGAGTTTGGTTAGTAGCTAATGAAGCTGAAAATTTAATGTGTAGGTAGCACTGTCATGCAAACACCTGACAAAACAATTCTGAGAAAATTCAACAGTACAGGAAAAAACAAAAAGAATGTGTCTGTTTTGTTTTTTCTTTCCTGGCAAAGGAGAAGACAAGGATATCAACAATTAATCAATCAACAGTTCCAGCTCCCACAGGAGACAAGCCTCTCTTTACTTCTCCAGCATGGGTCCTTCCCATGAGCTGCAGTTCCTCCCAAACTGCTCCAGCATTTGTCACTTCCACAGGGTGCAGTACTTCAAGAAGAGACTGTTTCTGCATGGGATCCCATGCAGGTTTTGCCAGCAAAGCTGCTTCAGCGTGGGCTCCTTTTTCCATTGGTCTGCAGCTCCTGCCAGGAGCCTGCTCTAACACTGGGTGCTCACAGGATCACAGCTGCCTTTGTGCATCCATCTGTGCCAGTGTGGGCTCCTCCAGGGTCTGTAGGATCTCTGCTCCACTGTGGACCTCTGTGGGCTGCAGGAGCACAGCCAGTCCCACCAGAGTCTTCATTACAAGCTTCACAGGGCTGTAACACCTGGAGCACCTCCTCCCCCTCATTCTCCCCAAACCCTGGTGTCTGCAGAGGTGCTTCTCCCAAGTGCTCTCACTCCACTCTGGCTGCAATTGCTTCTGCCCAGTAACTTCCTTCCCTTTCTTAAATATGTTTTCCCAGTACCACTGTTACTGATGAGTTCAGCCTTGGCCAGTGGCAGGCCCATCTTGGAGCTGGCTGGCATTGGCCCTTCCAGACATGGGAGAAGGTCTCACCTATCAGGTGTCGGCTGTGGGGCAGAGGTATGCTCCTGTCACAAAAGTACATTAATTCCTCCCTCATTCATGGATCCCATCTATTAGTATTCACCTGCTTTTTCCTTATTAGATTAATTCAATGTGTTAGCTGTTCGTTAGCAAAGGATATTTTGTAGCATCATTCCAACTGTAGTTTTAATGGGCTACACATGTGGGTGATTCACGAAGTTCAGTGTGAACTTGAACTGTATTTTTAGAGCAACATAGAATGCAGGGATGAAAAATATATGTTAAAAAAACATAGTCTCTGTGCAGACAGTTGACGGGCAGAAAAATAGTAATTTTTCCAAGAGTCTTGAGGTTGTTTTTTTTTTTGTTTGTTTTTGTTTTTGTTGGTTTGTTTATTTTTCTTTACACTGCTTTGGATTTGTAGCATTCACAGTATAGGGCTGAAGTACCTTAATAAATTATTGACTGTTTGCATCCAACTGAATTTTTTCCCAAGGTATTCTGAAGCTGTAGACTTTAGGAAGTTGTTTTCTTCAGGAAAAACTAAAGAAACAAAATAAGACACGGTGTGATTTCCAGACACATGCTCTAAAATTAGAATATGCTATGCACATTAACTTATTTTGGGTTTCCTTTTTTGTTTGTTTTGAATTTTTGGTTTTGTTTTATTTGGGTTGTTTTTAAACATAGTGAATATAGGAAAGTAATTCAATGTTTTCTCACAAATTATCTTCTCATTCTCAGTTGGAGTAGTCACACTGGGATTGCAATTCTCAGAGCTACTGTGATTCAGTCAGAGAACAGACCTCCCATGTGGACTTCTATCTAGACAAAAACCCCTTGAATTATAAAGTCAGTGTATCAAATGAGTTTTAGTCAAGGAATTATTGCAGAGAGAAGTCACTAACAAAAATTATGGCTGTATATAATTTTTTAGCAGATAAAAATAAAAATTTGTTCCATAACACATAATTAACAAATTTTAGCCTTCTGTATTAACATGAGCTTAATTTTACTTTGCTCAATATGAGTAATAACTAAAGTCTATTTAAAGAATCAAATAAGTTTCAGCTCAGTGTAGGCCAGTTACTCTTGTTTGTCCTGTTTGCTGAATTGAAGCAAAAGCAAGCTGAACTAATTTTTGCCATTCCTAATTTAAGAGTTTTACTAGAAGAAAACAGGGTAAAGAGTTATGTTTGTATGCTACCTGTGAGAATGGGAAGGAAGGTGTTTTGTTTTGTTGTTTTGGTTGGTTGGTTTTTTTTTCCTTTTGTTGCTTTTTATTTAATATTAAGATTTAGAATCTCAGTAAATGGTGAAAACTAGTTTATTTTTTTCTCCCTAATAGACTTTAAATCCACACCTAACTCATCACATCCAACTGAAATGTTGTAACTGCTTGTTCTGTCTTGGTCCCTTAGGAAGGACCAAGAAAAGGGGTTGGACTCAGATCTGCACCCCAATGCCACTGGTCTGTAGAATCTAACATTTGGTCACCTCTGTCTCTCTGTATCTGGCATTGCACACAATCTGAGCTACAAAATGGTATTTCTTGTAGCCTGTATTTATGTTTTTGCATCTGTAGACACATAAATACCTCTATACTCTTCGTTTATGGTATACAAAGATATAATGCCAAACAGGAAGAGCTTCCATATGAAATCTTTTAATCTGATGATCCTGATATTACTTGTAATAAATTGATTAGAGAATGATAGTCTGAGATGTAAATTTGATTCCTTTTAAGGAAATAAGTAAGTCTATCTCATTTATTAGTATTTGTCACAACTCACTGGTAGAGGATGTGATGTTTGTTATGGATTCTTCTCAGGCTGAACAAAGACACCAGACATGTGTCAGTCTTTTAGTGTACAGTCTCCACAACCCCATCAACAAGCCCACTGCTTTAGACTCACAAGGTGTTGGCTAATGAGCCCTTAAATGTATACAGTACACTTCAGTAAATTCTTAACTCTCACAACACACAACCAAAGGTGCTCACAAACAACAAACACTTAAAAACACAGTATGGAGTAGAACGTGATATCTATTTCTTTTTTGTTTTTCTTTTTGTTCATTCAAATTTTAAAATTTTCTCTTAAACTAGCTTGTATCACAAAAGAAACAAAAACCAACCCCCAAAACCAATCTAAACCATAACACCCACAACATTAGGGTCTTCTGGAAAAGGTTTTGAGGCTAGAAAGCTGACATTCTCTATCTTTACCAAACCTCTCAGAATGACCCCAAAATGAACTGTGTTTAAGCTAAACACACTAAAATTAGTAATTGAGCTTGAATACTTTCTATATTAAGAACCTGAATCTTTGCAGTTCTGTAAAACTTAAGTGCTGAAATGCACAATTGCTCAGCGTGGTTAGTAATGAAAATACAATGCACACTCTCATAACTGTTACAAAGACTGAATTCCTTCCAAGTCATTGAAGACCTGGGATGCTCTTGATTTGGAACTTTGAAAAGCAGGCTAAGTGTGCTAACTGTTCTTTTTCTGGGATGCCTGTAAGGCTGCCTGATATTATCCCCCACTTGCTGTGCTTCTATGGCATTGTATTCCCAGACATATAAAAAGAGAATGGGCAGCAAGTGTAGTTGTGAAACAACATTTGAGTGAACCAGAACAGGAATTTTGCAAAGTGCCTGGGTGATGGATTCAGGCATTGTCTTGGCTCACCAGCACCTTCTGTGTCAAAAAAAAGGTAGGAATTGCTGATACAAGGACGCAACTAGCGCCTGACTGCATTCACACTTGTCTGCTATCATTTATGATTTATTGAGACAGTGATTAGTACATTTACAGCACACCCACTGCATTTAGTATGCCCACAGGATGAGTGAATATAATGAAATTCATATGAGACAGTTTGCTAGAGGTTGGAACGTATGACTGCTAAAATGGCAAAGGGTGATATTTATGCAAAGGTATGGAATTTACTGTGACCTGTTTAAATTGTCATAGGTGAGAAATCATTATCTTGAAGTTATGTATGTTAAACAGTGAAGTCTTATGCTGTCTCATAAGAATTACAAGTGCCTCACTCCTGTCTGAGAGATACTCTATCTTTTCTACAAGGTTTGAGGAGTAAAAGGGAAGACCAGATAGTTGGGAAGATGGGCAATAATTTTTTTTCATATATAAATTGGTTGTAATTTATTTATTTTTATGTGCATAACGAGGTGTTTCCTGTGCCTTTTCAATATAGGATATTAATTTCTTTAGCCCATCATTAACAATATTTTCTCCTTATTCTTACTTATTGCAGTGGATTTATGGTATGTACATACTTGCGGGTATATTAATTATAAAACTAAAATTATGTTGATTCCTGCAAGTTCATATATAGGGTACATAGCACAAATTCATGACATTTAAGATCATCCTGATTGAAAAAAGTATACATAAATGTCACTAGTTATGTCTGTAGACAGGAAACAGATGCATACATGCATTATTTTTCCACCTAATTCCCATCTTTATATTTTAAACTCAGTGTGAATGTAGAGGCTTTGCAATACACCATATGGGTCACATAAATTTAACAGTCTCCAGAGAACAAGGCAGTTTACATAAGGAGGTGTATGAAGAGTAGTTTTATGCTGTGCTTTGCAGCTGAAGCTGAGTAAACAGCTATAAACTGAAATAGGGACTTAAAGTAACTTTGATAGTTGTGGTATGATAATTCTGGTTCTTAATTTGAAAATAAAAAGTAGACCCTTTTGTGTTTGAATAATAGTACATTTTAGGAAAACTCACACAGTATCTGCAAACTAACTACAGTGAAAATCCATCCCTATATCCATTCAAGCACAATGATTTTATTTTTGTGTATTTTTGTAGATTTATCCTAAACTTTCTATTTCACTTAACTTCCTGTTTAAATCAGCAAAGACTTGCATTTTCTTCAGAGGAGCTGGATCAGGACCACAGTTAATTACTAACAACACTTAACATACTATAATTTGACCTTAATGTAATAATATAGATATGCAGATATACACATAAAGCTATTAGTGCTAGTTCTAGTTCAAATGGGCTGTGATACCCAGGGGCAATGCAGAAATTTGCTAAAGAATAAAGAATTATTTTATTCAGGACCTAAATCTTGAATTAATGTTTAATGAGAAATTTAACCTTGTTCTTCCCTGTTAAGGATCAGCTCTTAAGAGAACTTGTAATACAGCAGGAAACTAGGGAGAAAAATTTATATTTCTTATTCTTTGAAAAGCTAGAACTCGGTTCAGTACATGGATTACATCTCTGTGCCTGGTAATTGATATGTCCTCATTAAAAATAGAAACTTTTAAAAAAATTCTTACACATGAAGCATGAATGAAAATTCCTTTTCTTCTTCAAATGGGAGACATGGTTGTTTTTGTGTGTAAGAAGAACCCCAAATCCTGCAAAACAAGCTCTGAAATTCACTGCTACCAGTGAAAGATACATTTCTTACATCCTCACAGAGTAGAGGAACACTGGATTTAGGTGACTAAATTTAAAAACTAGTTTGACACAGCCTAACTTGAAAACTGCATTTTCCCTCACATGTAAATGGTGTCCTCATAGTGGTGTTGCAATGGGTGCTCTTATCTCTGCAGCTATTTGACAATCCTAAATATATGTACTCATTTATACTGGTTGTGCGGCAATATTTCCCTCTACTCTGGAAAAGCAAATGTAACAATGGCATTTTGTTCTTATTATTATCAAAAATTAAATCAAGCATTTGTGCATTAGACATCAAAAAAAGTGCAGGTGTTGAGAAGACAGCTGCAGTCATTCAGTCTATGGAGTATATTTCTGAATTAAAGTAACATGCTGGTTTAAAGACACTGGATTAGCTGTATGCCAGTGCATTATTGCATACGCAGCTTTCTGTGTGACGCAGTGAAAGCGGAAGAGAAAATGCCAGCCTGAGGTTAAGTTATTAAATAACAAAGAATGTATGTCTGTGTGTTCGGATTCCTGATGAAGGCAATCTGGACACATGCTCACACTGTCTTTGATGTTAAAGACAGAAAGGTGAGAAAGAAATGCTTCATGTATGACTTGATTAGAATTATTTATATAAGCTGAGACTCATATATCTGTAAGCAACCTTTATTCATTTACATTTAAAGTTTAAAGCCCACACTTGATTTTCAGGGTTTTTGGATGCTGAGGTAAAATTGATGAAGACTAATACCTTTTATTCAACAGTATTCTTTCCATTGATGGTGGTAGGATAATTCAATAAAGTATGGGTAGGTTAATCTAGCCCTGATGAAGTCCTCCGCATGGAATCCTAACTTTATTGAAGAGATATCCTTCCATCATGTCTGGAGCCTTGCATTTCTGGTTATTTCTGGAACCATGAGCTGAAATTCCCCACTTCTCCTATGTTACAGATTAGGCTGGAGATGAGACATTGGGCTCTTAAGTCTGTACAGCTACTCAGGGCAAAAGCAATTTTGATGATTTTTGTACAAAATATCCAATTTAAAGTTATTGCTGACTCAGCTCAGTGAGGTGTTTGCCATTCAGTAGAGACAAAACTTGAATCTGTCCTTGTACACCAGCACATCAGTGTTAACCTGTAATCTTCACCTATTAGTGTGCAACAGCCACATGACTTGGTGAGAAATTTTAAGAGAGATGTTGCTAGGGTTAGTAATGTTTTTAACTGCTCTAGAAAGTTATACCAAAACATACCTGACTTTGCTATGAAGTCAACCCACCCCAAAATAAAAATGTCTTACACACTTAGATTTATGTGACAGTTCCATGTTTTCTTATACTTTGGTTATAAAACAATTTTTACACAAATATTTGAAAAGGAAATATTTTTTTCACTATTAAAAATGGTTTTAATTCCTCAACCCAAAATGTGTATTTTCCTCCTCAGATACTCTGGGATGCCAAAATTGGAGAGCAGCCTAATTCTCAGTATTTTTAGTGAGATATATATTTTTTTTTTTCCTGTTTTCTATGTAGCTTGATTCTTATCACCAAAAATTATCCTCATTTTTAACTTTTATGTAGGAAAAACATATTCAGTCATTTATGTTGTGTTGAGTGCTAGTTTTTCTTGTTTTGCAGAATCTGATCTAAAGGTAATGAGTTTTCTTTGTAACCGCAGTAGGCTAACATTTGATGTGTACCTCAGCTAGGAACTGGTCCTTTACTCATGTGTCAGTGCCTCTTTTTATAGGCTTTGCCCTGCTTTTTGTTGGCAATCCAAGACAGGATTTCTGCCCAAGTATCTCAGCATATATTTAAATGCCTTCATAACTGGCAGTGCAATGTGCTCTGTTTGCACAAGCATGTTCTGTATAATGATTCACTTGATGTGAATTTTGCTTCAATCATAAGAACCCTGTATTTTCTGTTTGCTTATACTGGATGTTTGTTGGAGGTTTAAGCTTTGAATGCATATCTAAATTTCAATTCAGTAAGTTCTTTTTTGTCAGAATGATTTTTTAAAGATCTTGAAACTCAGGCTTTGCCTTAGCTTTGTGTTAATGTATTCAGAAAGACCATGAAAATGTGCAGCACTTCTGACATCTCCAAGTCTATTTTGCTTCTAGAAATCAAGTAGAAAAAATATATTGCAGCCTTCCACTCTATATTAATAAGTGAAATCATTCAAAAAATATATTGCAGTCCTACCACTCTATATTAATAAGTGAAATCATTCAAAAAATTCAAAGCAACTTTCCATGAAGAAAAACACTCTTAAATGAATGTCATTGCTGACTTGTCAGCTTGTTTTGCTGTAGGCATCAATCTTCAGGGTGTTTCAGAATGTGCCCAAGAAAGGGAGAACCAAATGTGGTTTATTTGTTTTCACCGGTCGGTTATTCTAAATAGAGAAGGCAACATTTGTTCAGGATGGGTTAAAAGCAGCTAAACAGCTGGGCTAAGACCTTAGCTGTGGACTAGGTATGGTACATAGATATTGAAAATGTGGGGCTCAATTTCAATTTAAGAATGCATGAATCAAAACATGTCTCATGTTACAGCCCAACTGAGTAGCAGAGACTATCTGGAACACAGCCACACAACTAAAGTGATCAATAATGGCAATTAACAACAAGTGGTTTATGACAATTTGAAATGTTGTTTCCCTTTGTGGAAATGAAATGAAATGAAATTGATCTTGCTCTGCCTTTTACTTCACCTTGCCTAGTTTTAACTTTCTTGTAAATGGTTCACAGCAAGAGAGAATTATCTCTAAGCTAGCTTGTCCTCTGAAAAAGTTTATTGCCTTATTTATTTTAGTGTTCCAACTGCTTTCATAAACTGTCTGTTATTTTCTACTCTATTTGGTGCCCCTTATTTATCCAGAGATTTACATAATGTTTCTTTTTTGGTTCCCACATATAATCTGATGGTTCATTTTTTTGTGTTCAATATGCCTGCAATTAAATGTGCCTTTCTTGTACCTTATGTCTTATTTCAAATCTCTACAAGAATTATTATGTCAGGTTTATCTACATGCTACAGAATAAAAGAAAATAAATTGGAAAAAAGATAGTGATTTAGACTAATTCATACCTCCACGAAGAAACATAATTAAGGTCTTTGCAATGAAAATGGCCTGCAATATTTCAATCTTGACACTTCAGATTATGAACTCTTTAGCTCATCTCAATGCCAAGATCAGTAAAGGAAATAGTCTTTCAGGTGGGCACAAGGCTTTCCCAATAGCTCTCCTTGGCTCAAAGGCAGACCAGGAACATAGTTAAGCTGTTAATAAATTTATCTGACACAGTTGCTTTTTGGTTTTGCAAACTCTGTGAATTGAATCTTGGGCACATCTCTGAGATTTGTTTCATTTGATACTGTCTTAAGAGAATACCTATCCTTTGGATATACCTCCAGTTTTTTCCCAAAATCATTTCTCATTATCTTTATTATGGATTTCATGACAAGTTAGTTGTAGCTGACAAGTCACAGATTCAAAAGATGAATTGGTGATATCCTGTGATATTTGGTTTTGTTGATGGGGAATTTATTCAGATTTGGGAGCACTAGGAATCACTGTGAAATTTAGTCTCTTTTCAGAGGTCTGTGCAACATATTATCTGTAATGGCAGAAGATTTTTTCATTCTCTTTCCTTCTCCATATGGAAGATGTCTGATTGTGTAAGACAATCCAAAATTAGCTGGGCTTTGTGTGTGTGTTTGTTTTTCACAAAGAAAGGGTGATTAGGCATTGGAATGGGTTGCTTGGGGAGGTGGTAGAGTCACTGTCCCTGGAGCTATTTAAGAAAAGACTTGATGCAGCCAGTGCCATGGTCTATTTGACAAAGTGGTGTTAGTTCATGGGTGGAATTCAATTATCTCAAAGGCCTTTTCCAACCTATTCAGTTTTGTGATTCTGTGACAGAATAGGCTCTTCACTTTGTCTGATGTAACTAGAATCAGTCTTCTGTAACTATCAAGTTCAATAGGAAAGTAGATTTATTTGATTAGGGAAGTTGTGCTGTGTTCTTTCCTGACATTTATGTGTTGCTTTTGTGTAGGTGTTCAGGTTTGGGTTGGGTTTTTTGTTAAGTTTCCTTTGGTTTATTTTAGTAATAACTCATCAACAGTCTGTCAGGTCAAAGAGATTGCACAGATTTGTTATGTTGGCAAAATTGGAAAGGTCTCCAATAAGTGCTTGAAATATTTTATTTCATGTTGTTGGCTTATGCTGCTCAACACTCTCTAGCTGTTAGTATATTGTCATACTTCAGTATCATACAAGAAGATTTTTATAACAATTAGGACTTCAGCACTCAAGTTTCAAGGTTTTAAATTTTTTTGTGATTATTTGATTTCAATATAGTGCAGTCTTTAATGTACTTAGCTTCAAAGTATGTTATCAACAGACTTCTACAGTTATTTTTACTCTACATGTATGATTTTATTTCACGAACTAAATGCAGTCTTCTTCATGTTTTCTTCTATACATGTTCAACTTATAATTAAAATTAGTTTTTATACCCACTAATTGTATTTTTTAATCTGTGCCAGGGCTTAGTATTCTCCTTTCTGTACTAATATTTTACCTAAACATTAGAAGTTTCAAAGGCCTGTAAATTTTTCCTTTTTTTATTTTTAATTTAAGTCAGATTTTATGGTATTAATTCAGGAAATCGACCTGGCAATTTAACTAATTTTCCATTCTTGGATTTTCAGGGAAAAATTGGGATAAACTTGTTCATTCTGAATCTTTGAAATTTTCCATTGTATATGCAAGTCTAAATTGTTGTTGTTATAGCATTATTCCAGTCAATTTAACCCAGTGTTGATACCATGTCGCGGTTGAAATGGACAAGACATCTTTCCTTTGTGCAGCAATAGTCCATCTTTCTTGTTCACAGCTCATATTTATCTGTTTTCTAAAGGTATTATGTTTAATTCTAATTGGTTAGTAACTTGTTGCTACCAAGTTCATTTGGTAGTAGCTGCTAGAATACATGCCCACAAAAATCTTTTTTCCCTTAAGATGTTTACTTTATTTTTTCATGGGTAAAAAACGATTCCCACAGGTACAAATTCCTTTTCTCACGGGCACTTGTCAGGCCAGCTGTTAGCTGTTCTTAGCCAAAGTAGTGACCTGAGCCATGGTTTATACAAGGCCTTTCTTTTGTAAGGTTTTACCTACATGCAACAATACCATGGGATGTTCCTATTCTTTAATCTCTTCTGATGGCTTCTTCTTTTCTTGTCTTCTCTGTTTTGTGAGCCAATCTACTCTTTCACATTACTGCTCAATGAACTAAATTGGGATTAGCTAGCAGGAGTTAAAATAAACTGGTTTTTTCCCTTCACTTAATAGGGAGATTAGAGAAAACATTGCCATATCAATTTTAAAACAAATTTTGTCTAAAACCTGCCCAATCTGATTTATCATGTGTATTACACATGCTTCCATTACTTTAGCTTAAATGATAGAGCACCATAGGAACACTCTAAAATCCAAATTGAGATAGGAAAAAGAAGGGCAGTTACGCTGCCTGATCTAAACATCAGTTTAAACTAATCAAATACTTGTGGTAAAGTACATTGCAATAAAATATTTTCCTGATAGTGCAGGTCTCTAGGTAGTACCTTTCATAACAATGGATCCTAAAACTGTCACATAAAGGTGTTACTATATGTGCTCCCTGTAATGCAATGCAGAAAAGTAGATGGAAAATATAATGTTATAGTTTGTTAGAACACTAAGTAATACAAAATGATAAATAATAATTCAGGAGCTGATTATATTTTCATGTCTAACTAAAAGTTTAATAATTTTATTCCAGAGATGTTTTAAATCCAAACACTAATGTTGGTATTGAGTATCTTACTGTAAGGTGGCATGATGGTTACTTGAAAGAGAAGTGAACAGGCAATGACTTCACAGCTCCTTATATAATAGGAAATTGCAGAGTTTGGGCATAGACCTTTTACTATCCAGTTTAGAAACAGGCACTTCCTCTAGACTTAGACTTCGCTGTCACATTGGTATGACACTTGCAGAGACTACAGATGGTAAATGTATAGGTTATTCTCAGCAGAAGATTTCCAGTATGGATTTTCAACTGAGCTCTATGAAGAATCCCAGGCAAGAATGACAAAGGTGGTTTTGAGGAGGAAGAGAAATCTAAAGGGTTCTGGGGGGCGGATGAAAGTTTCACATATTGGAAAGAAATCAGTCATCATAAAGATTTTACCTACTGCAGTATTTCCTTTGTAAAGAGTGAGAATTATTTTGCAAGTGGTTTCTTTATCTTTATTAATGGAAAAGAAAATTATTACATGTAGTATATGCATCCACTTTAACTGAATGAAAATGAAATGGTTAATACTAGGACATGATGGCTTACAAGTGAGCGTCCTGGCATTTGGGAAGGTTTCCAGTGCAGCTTAATTCACTTGGCTTCCTGCCCCAGACCAGAACCACCCATTAGCACAGTTATAGGGAGTACCATAAATAACAGATGGTCTCCTTGGGCAAATAAGACCCATGCAGTGAAAAAACTGAGGATGAAGATGTGTTTCCTGGTGTGATATAATATATAGGAAATGCAGCCAGCATGTACATTAAAACCTGTCCTCTATATGTATGTATGTCAATAAATTGCTTCTGTTTTCTTTTTCCTTTTTTGTTTTGGAACGAGGAACACATACTTAATACATTTGAAAAACTTGTTATTGAGGCATAGGCGCTCAAGATACCCCATATTTTAAAGTTCATGTTGATGCAGGGAGGGGAATAAATGGTGCAATTTCAGGAGGATTGCTAGCAGGTTACAAGCCTTGTTATCAGCAGATTATGGCCCCAGCAATCAAAAGGCTTCTTTACAGCTGTGTAGCAGAAGGGCCCAGGAGATTCTCCATTCTGATCACTGTAATGGAAAGAAGAAGCCAAGACAGTCTGAAAACACTCTGTGGGTGACATAGAGTTTGGTGCCCACAGCATTCTCCCTAGGCTTTAAAATAGAAAATGCCACACAGATTAGAGCAGGTGAAGACCTCTAGGGACCTTGCATGTGCTGATGAAGCTGCTGTCTCAGCAGCCGTGAAGCAGCTGCAGCTCTATATAAGGGAAGATCAGGCAGTAGATGTGCAGTAGATGTCCATGCTTACAGCACAAACGCAATCTTCCAGATGGCTCTGCAGTTGTTGTAGAGATGTGTTAGCATTTTTCTCTGTGAAAGTGTAACACATTTTCTGAAGAATTTTAAAATTTATAGTATTAAAATTGAGGCTACATTTAAATTTAATTTGTCTAATTGTACATGGAATTCAATGATGGTAGGTCCCACTGAAGTCAGCTTGAGTCATACCCTCCTTCCAACATGAGGAGAGTATCAGTACTGTGAGACAATCTTAATCAAATTTTCAAATAATTTTCATAGTTACAGTTTGGTAGTTTAACTCTTTTGCTTATAATACTCTATGCTGATAGATTTGACTGCTTGCTACACAAAGGGACTGCTTTCTGTTTATGTGACTGTGAATCGATCATTTGCAAAGTGAGATAATGAAACCTTAGAGAAAGAAATATATAAATTACAAAGGATGTTACAGGTCAACCTACAGTTTTAACAAATCCAGTTAGAACTGTAACTTTACCGGAAACTCCTTAAGATAATTGTCATAGTCAGCATGGTAACAAATGAGGAAAAGCAAGATCTCACATTTACTTACTTACTAAGTGTAATATAATAATACTAAAGCAGTATTGCAAATACCCTTTTGTCTGGGAAGGGTTAGTTCACCAAGGGTTACAGGACTTTTTGTTTTTTCAGTTAATAGTATTTTATGAAAGTTTAATAAACGATCAATAAACTTTCTCATTAAAAGTATCTGATAGTGCAATAACAACAGCGTGGAAAACTACTGATTCAATTTGGTTTTGTATCTCTATGGTATAGAAAAATATAATACATACCAAACAATATGATCCCTGAAGACACAGCATTGTCTTTTGGGATGCTTGTAGCACTGAAATCAGTGTTAAGAATCTTGTTAAACTAAAAGAAAGGAGACCTTACTGAAGAACTCAGTTTTCAAACCATACTGCCAAAATGAAGCTTTTTCCTTTCTTCATTTGAGCCATTACATTGTAATAGCACTTCATGTACATAGAAAAATATAGATTGAGATGATGTAGGCATACATAAATATATTTTTCATCTTAAATTATGACCTTTTGTTGGCTACTGAAAGTCTTTATATAACTGTGTGAGCCATTATGACCAAAAACTGTAAAAACTCCAAATTGTATTAGATTTTTAAGAAGGCCCTGCTGTACTTGTTCAGAGGATGTGTTTGCTAGTAAGATATATTGATGCTGCTTTCTGATACAAATTGAGTCTGAATCATGTTAAAAGAAATAAGTTGGATCTGCCTCATTTGTCCTTGAGCAAGTGCTGCAGGTGTTTATTGCTGTTCCTTTCTAGTTGAGATGAATATTGATTTTAGATATAAAATTAGGTACAATTTTTTGCAGCATACAGCTAAATAATATAGTAATGAAAATTAATCATAAACCAGCTTTGCCATTACTCATAACTAACAATTTTAGCAAGAGCATTTCATTGCCATATGAAAATAAAAGCATCATGATTGACCAAGTGTTTGGTTTCCCCAAGTAATTTAATCCTGCAATTGATGCTGTTTGTTTTTTGCCTTTTTTCCTTTTATATGTTCTCTGTATCCTTCACAGAGATATTTGTAGCTCTGTAGCCTTTTGTATAAGTGCCTAGTTTTCCCAGTAATTTTCCATAGCCTTTCCCTAAGCAGAAAGAGAAAAATTCCAGAGATCTAAGCCCCAGGGGGTACAAGGCCCCAGTGCTGTCTTGGTTCTTCCTGGGAACCAAGGCCAAGAACAACTCTTTGAGATACATTTCATGTACAAAGGACAGCTAGTGCTGAGGAGGGGCTCCAGAGAAGGAGCTTGACCTGGGAGGGAATTGCATCACCACTTGTCCTCCTAATTAGTCCCTTTTATCAATTATGCTAATTTCTTATAAACCTATAAAAATGTACTCATCCTTGTAGGGGTGGGCTTTTGTGGACAACTTTCCACAACTGCCCCTGAAGGCCTTCAAATAAAGATCTGCTCTTGTATTATTACCTCTTTACTAAAATTATCTTGGGTTTCATTTCCAGGCTGGGAAAAAGGCAACACAATGGCAGAAGATTTTGCATAGAACAGTGATGTCCTGTTTTTATACTATCCCTTTTGAAGAGTTTTGTTCAAGTTTGTTTAGTGTAGCAACAGCAGTGAAATGAAGAGAAAAATGTCATTGACAGGTCTCCCCAAGAAAACATACCTGTCATGTTAACTATCTAGGTACCTCTGTAGTTTCTGTAGTTTTGTGGATAAAGTGTCATAACTCTCAAGTCATTTCATTGCTGGACAAAACCCAGCACAGTTCTGGCATATAGATACTACAAAATGCAAATAACCTCTGGGGGATAAATGCCAGAAATAGAGATAGGATTTGGAGACACATTGCAAGACGGTTCTTCAGTATTTTTCTCTGTTCTGATGCAGGAATGTAAAACTGCATCAGAACGAATGTAAAAATGCATCAGAACAAATAAAAACTGTAAATAAAATACAAGTGTAACTGTAAAAACAAACATAAACTGTTGTAAAACAATGAAAGAAACTAGAAAGTCTGCTGAATAAAGAAGCCAAATGTCTTTTTCAGGATGAAAAATATCTTTTTAAATTGTATAATTCTCCAGTTATGATATTCCAGTCATTTGACAGTCAATCCTAAATATATTGCTTGCACTTTTCTTTAAACTGCATTTTATTCAAAAATCCTGATTTTTCAGGCAAGGTTAATGAAAAATACCAGTCCCAATAGAAGTCCTTTTGGTAGCAGAGTAGGAATTCTTCTCTAACCTTAATTTTCACCACTAACCTAATATTCTCTGTTTATCATCTTCTTAGTAATTTTAAAATTCTTTCACTGATACACATATTCTTAGATTTAAGTAGCAACTCCTAACAACATTTTATCACAATAATCACCAAAATCTAGATAGGTGAGACCAAACATATTTTTTTCCAATTAAAAAATCAATTGACTTATCAAAGGAAACTATTGAGATAAAATAATACAGTCTAATTTGGGTTTATTAGTATAGTATTTCTTCCAGAATTCTGAAATGAGAAAAGGAGAACCTTGATAATTTTAGTACTCATTTCATCTTGCAAAGTTCCTGCTGGTTTCTTCTGCTTATAGTAGTCTGCTTCATTAATCACATTCAAACAGACCAGGTGCAATCTAGTTTTCAGAACACATAGATGGCTTTTAATTGGTACTCTACTGTCATTATTGATGAGGCTCAAGTTTTTTCTCTGAATCTTTTTGCTTTTATTTCAGCTGCAAAATTTATCGCTGTTTTTGAAAGTGCTTACATTAGACCTATGGTTTCTGATGCCAATTTTTTTTCAATTTTGATATACAGTTAAGCTGTAGTTCATTCAGTCTCTCTCTCTCTGTTGCTTGAGATCACAAAATCATAGAATTATTAGTGTTGGAAGGTACCTAATGTTGGAAGTCATCTAGTCCAAACCATCTAGTCCAAAGCATCTGCCAAGGCAGGTTCACTTTGAGCAGGTGACGCAGGAACGGGTCACCTGGCAGGTTTGGAATATCTCAGGAGATGGAGACTCCGCTCTGGGCTACCTGGCAGTACTTTGCCACCCCTGAATGTAAAGCTAGTCCTTGTGTTTAGGGGGAACTTTTTGTGGTTTAGTTTATGGTCATTACTCCTTTTCATGTCACTGGGCACCACTGAAAATGTCTGACACACACTTTTGATGTATATTTTATATGTTGATGAGATGTAAGGATGTTTGACTTAGACATTGAGACTATGACCTTGACAACATCCCTCACAGTCCCTTCAAGCTTTCAAGGCAGCTGTGGAAATTATTTTCTATAATCAAGTCTTCCTTAGTGTCCTCTTCAAAACCATTTATGAAAATATTTCCTATTGATTCAGTGATTTACAGGTAAATAAAATGTTAGCTGGTGTTTTCAGAGTTGAAGGAACTTTGTGATGTATTCCAAGAAATTTCATTTCCTGGGAAAGTTTAGTGTCAACTTACTGGAAAAATTTCAACTGTGTTGATTTTCAGTGTAACCATTTAAGCTGCAATCAAGTCTAAAGCTATTCTTCTGAGATAACGAGTGGTGGGTCCAATGCTTGGGCCCTGTTTGCTTTGGCAAGACGACTTCGTGCAGTTATCTCATCCTCCAGAGTGTGTGGGGCTGCATCTGTGTGGAGCTACACTTCTTCCCACACAATGCAGGAAGAAGGCATAGGGAGAACACTCAGATATCCAAAGCAAAAGTGTGACAGGGAAGGTTTCAACAATACAGCTGCTGGTAAAACCCTCTTTTTTTCCTTCTGAAGTTACTTTGATTCACTTGATTCTTCTGTCCATATGAACTGTTCTGAATTTCATAGTGCATACTTTGACATAATCTCTTCTTATTTTATAGTAATTATTTATATTTGTTTTTCATTTTTGAAGTTATTTATTATTCAATAACTATGCTGTAGTAACATTGCCATCGCACCATGTTTTTTGATATTCTTGCTTTTTTCCTTCTTTCCTCCTTTTCTGCCCCTGTGTGTGTTTGTTTTGCACTAATATTTAAAGCATTTATATTATATTGTAAAAATATCTGGTATAAACAACTCTTGACATTATGTGTTATTTTTCTTGACGATATCTTTTTTCTTAGAGAGATTCACTTCAATGCTTTCCCTAAGTGTACCAGTGGCCTAAATCCTTCTTTCTGTACTACTAATTTGCTCTTCACTGCTGGCAGTTAATCCAGTTCTAGATCCATTTATTTTGCCTTTAAACTCGCTAAACTCCCTTTCTCCTTCTAGTGATTAAATTTGATGTTCATATCATTTCAGATTCTGGAAAAAATTTTATCTCTATTTGTTGATTTAATATTTTTACTACTCATACCTGTTTCAATCTTTGCTAGAACCTATGTCTGGAAAAGTCCCCTTTTTGTGATTACTTTCTGGTTTTGTGATGAATTCTAGATATTCTCCTATAGATGACATTTTGCTTCTTTATTATATAGTGTGCCTCATGTTTCTAGAAAGTACTAGAATGCCATGAAAGTTCACTTTTATTTCTTTAGCTCCTTCTTTAGGTAGATATATTGATTTTTGATTTCAGTGTTGTACAGAATCACAGAATCATTAAGGCTGGAAAGGGATGCCAAGATCATCAAATCCAACCTTTGGCTGTTCTGTAGTTTGTCAGCTAGACCAAAGTACTATGTGCTGTGTCCAATCATTTCTTTAACACTCCCAGGGTGGTGACTCCACCACCTCCCCCCTGGGCAATCCATTCCAATGCTTAACAACCCATTCCATGAAGAAATTCCTTCTGATTCCTAAGCTGTACCTTGCGTCCCGGAGCAACTTGAGTCTATGCCCTCTCATCCTTTCATTAGTTCTGTGGGAGAAAAGGCCAATCCCCACCTTGCCAGACAGCAATACGGTCACATGTGAGCCTCCTTTTTTCCAGGATAAACAACCCCAGCCCCCTCAATTTGTGTAAGTAATTGTAAGTTATTATCTACACAAATTAGTCACTTAAGCAAAATGCTTGCCTATTTTGTGGTTATGCTATCACAGTGTTGAAACATATAAACACGCTACTGTTGTTTGTATTATTCAACCATGTCCATATTCCAGTTTAGAGCACTTTTTTTGGCTTGTTTAATACACTTACAATTTAAAGGACAATTTAAAGCTGCAAGACTTTTTTTTCTCCCACACATTCCTAGTAGATGAGGTGCCCTTCTGCTCTCTGGATTTACTCTGCAAGAGTAAAGGTTGCTTTTACTCTGTAGGAGTAAAGGTTGCAATTGCAACCTTTTAAACAGGACTTACTTTTTTGGGAACTGCTGGGAAACTGTCAACATCACCTTTCTGAATCTGTGTAGATGACTGTAAGTGATGTTCATTTACACTATTCTGGTCCTGTGTTGGAGCCATTTTTTCCCAGTCTTTTTTGAGATAATTTCTTCCTTTCTTCTCCTCAGTTCTCAGATCCCTATCTGATATAACACTATGAAAAAGTTGTAATCATATCCAGTATGTAAGCTCAGGTTTAATTCCATTCCTAAAAAATATTCATCAGGTTTCTTCTGAAGGAGAATATATGTATTGTAAACATATAGAAAGCCTATTCTAACTTTTGCCATTTCCTCCATTTTTAGGGCCATTTTTTCTGTCAATCAGTCTTTTTTCTCTGTTCTGATAAGACTTCTAGAACAATACTAAAAACAAATGAAACAACAACAACACATTCAGATATTTCAGCAAGCTTTCTGAGCACTACTGTTTTGACCTGTTCTGATTGTTGAGTTGTCAAATACTCTCCACTGCACCATTTCTTCAATGTTTAAGATGTCAAGCAGACAGTATTTCCCACACAAAAGAGGAGTTAAAAGGTAATGTGTGTAAAAATCCATTAAGGTTTTTACTTTAGAAAACCTTTAGCACTAAAGATTTGCAAGATGTCAGTAGATGCTTTGTAAGAAATGTTAACGCTAAATGCATACTAAGAATTGCTTCTTATACCCTGCAGATAGAGCAGCTTATACTGGCCTGTTCAGATTTCAAGTCTTAAAGAAAGACAGATACAAATAAGATCTGAGTTCTAATGTTGACTTAATAGATGACTCACTTTTGAGACCGTAGAAACAAAAGCTTAAGCAAAGAATTACTAGATACAGCTGTCAATAACTTCTCTTTTTTTGTCTGTACTGACTTTTTCATAGTTTCACATGAAATAGAATTGAAATCAGAAGCATTCGAAATCTTCTGTTGTATTAGTCAGAAGGTGACACTTCTGCTTGCTATCAGATCTCCTAATATGAACTTTATTTAAACATAAAACTTCTGAATCATCTGCTGTTGAATACAAGTTCATCCCAAAGCTAATACTGAGCATGTTAACACCCTGTCTTGTATTACACATCCTCACAGAATCATAGAGTTATTAAGGTTGGAAAATACCCTTAGCATCTGGCACTACTTTGTTCACAATTAAACCATCTCCCCAAATGCCACATACACACACATCATTTGAACACTTCCTGGGATGGTGATTATACCTTCCTGGGCAGCCTATTCCTGCCAGGATTTGTCCTGACCAATCTTTCAGAGAATAATTTTTTCCTAATACCTAATTTAAACCTCCCCTGGTGCAACTTGAGGCCATTTTCTCCAGATCCATCTACAAAGCCTTCCTACTCTCAAGCAGACCAACACTTGGTGTCATCTGCAAACTGAGGGCATTCAGTTTCCTTGTTCAGGTCATCGATAAAGCTATTAAACAGGACTGGTCTTAGTACATAGCCCTTGTGATCAACCACCAGCTGGATGCAACTCCATTCACTACCTCTCTCTGCTCCCAGTCATTCAGCCAGCTTTTTACCCAGGGATGAGTACCCCTGTCCGAGCCACAAGTATCCAGTTTCTCAGAAGCACAGAAGGAGACAGGTTGGAAGGGACCACAGTGGGTCCTATGGGATACAACCTCCCTGCTCAAGCAGTGTGATCCTAGAGCACATTGCACAAGGTTGCATCCAGACTGTTCTTGAGGATCTCCAGTGAGGGAGACTCCACCACCTCTTGGGCGATCTGCTCCTATGCACAGTCACCTGCACAATAAAGTTTTTCCTCTTATTCCAGTGGAACTTCCTGTGCATCCATTTCTGCCTCTTGCCCTACTGCTTGGCCCAACTGAGCAGAGCCTGGCTCCATCCTCTTGGCACCCTGCCTTCAGATAGTTACAGACGTGTATGGTCCTCTCTGTTTTTTTCTTCTTGAGGCTGAAAAGGCCTGATTCCCTTAGCCTTTCCTCACAACAGAGACATTCCCATCTCTTAATCATCTTCATAGCCTTCTGCTGGATCTGCTCCAGAAGCCCCATGTCTCACTGGTACTGGGGAGCCCAGAATAGGGCACAGCACTCCAGAAGTGGCTTCACCAGGGCTGAGCAGAGATTCAGGATCACCTCCCTTGACCCATAATGCTATTCCTAATGCACCCCAGGATACCATTGGCCTTCTTGGCCATAAAGACACACTGCTGGCTCATGGACAGTTTGTTGTTTATCAGGACTCTCAGGTCCTTCTCCAGAGAGCTGCTTTCCAGCAGGTTAGGCCCCAGCCTGTCCTGGTCCATGTGTCCTCCAAGTGAGGGACCCTGCAATTGTTTTTTGTTGAACTTCAGATAGTTCTTCTCTGTCCATCTCTCCAACTTGCAAGGTACTTCTGAAAATCTCCACAGAAATCTGGGGTACTGGCCATTCCTCACAGATTTGTATGGAAGGAGAATGTTGTGGAAGATTATTTTAAAGGCTTTACTAAAGTTCAGGTACGCAACGTGCTTCAGTTTATGCATGCCTGTACATGCCTTAGTGCATATGGAAACATTTGCTTCAAATCAGGGTGGCAATCACATGAACTTGTATGAGCAAAACGTAAAAATCCTGATTTCAACTTGTTCTTTATCTAATGCAAACAGGATAAAAATTCTCCACATGAAATTCACTGGGAATTTGCCCATCCAGTTTCATGGAATTCAGAATTCAGCCAAAAAAAATTCATAAAACAAGGAAAGGGAAAATATTTACTACTTCATTATTATCATCCCTTATAAGGAAATACAGACAGAGAGAGAATATATTGCTTGGAGTGTGTGTACATTTTATTTGTATTAATATCAATGAAATTTGGAGGTGATGTAGACCAATGTGTTTCTTAAATCACTTGGTTGACAGCAGATGGCTGAGCCCCTCAAAAAAAAACAGGGTTTTGAAAAATTCTAGGGATGGAGACTGCACAGGCTCTGTGGAGAGGTAATGGCTTGTTATTTGGTTAATGGCAATGACAGCACTGCATTACAGGGCCATGTAGTTAGACATGAAATTCACTGAGTGTAAATAAACTTTACACACTGAAGTGTGTAACTGAAATTTGCTACATAATTTTTTATTACCTTAGTTTATTAACAATTTTGAGCATATTATATGGTGTTGCTTGATGAGGAATTTTACAAAACAATGGGGGTTGCTTTGCTTCTGAGAGGTAAGAGTTGAGGTAATTTTTCTTTGAAAATCTGGTAGGTGTTTTGCAGAACTAAAAAAAAAGATCTATTGTGTGTTCTTTAGTATTAATCTCACTTACTTTGAGAATAATGTTAAATAATCTTGGAATATGAATTCTCTGTAATTAAGCTGTCTTCTTTAGATAAGTACCCCCTTTAATATTAAGAACGCTAGAAGAAAAAGTATCTTCAAATACATAGCACTTCAAAGCAAATGAGGAGGGAGTTACAAAGTCTATGGTTGTGTACATCCTCTCAGGTCACCAGTCCTTTTGTGTATGCTGCCAAATCCTAACATATCTAAGATTATCTTGTTGTATCCCATGCTATAAAGGGCAAGAACATCTCACCCTGAAGCTGGAGATTTGAATTCTTCACCAGGTTTGGGCAGGCAAAGTGCAGAGCTAGCAGTAGGACTCAGCATATTATTCAGTTGAGTAATCAAGGGGAAATCAGTCTGGGAAAGCATGCCTGCCATGTTATTAATGTTTCTTGGGTTTTTTTTTGGTGGTGGTGGTTTGGTTATGATTTTTTTTTTGGCTTTTGGGGTTCTTTCTTCCTGTTTTTTTTTTTCTATTGTCGTGAAACATTTTTCTATTCAAGCATTTCACTGCCACTTTTTAATCTCCTCTGGAGAGTCTGTGACACTCCACCTCCTGGAGTCATCCTCTAAAAGGGACAGATATTTTTTCTAGTGATTTCATTTCACTGCTTTTGGCATACTCAGGACTCATCTCAAATCTGGTTTGAAAACATCACAGCATAGCTGAGTGGGATTTAGCTGCATTAATGTCATGTTAGATGTCTTGTGATATTTACTCATGGCCAGAAGACCACTTCAAAAGGTCAACTGTAGAATCCACTTTCATATCTGACTGTCCCATTTGGATATCATTAGGCATCTATATTTAGCCAGTCTCAGCTATAATGTGTTCTCACTTTGAACGTTTATCTAAAAGAAGTTGGTAGCTGACCATTAGTGTCCATTTGCCCTTTAAACCAAAACTTTGTAATTTCCAATGTACCAAGAGCTTTTTTTTCCCTATTATGATACCTTTTAGTATTTATAACGCATATTAGGCTTATTTATTACCCCATTGAGCAGAACATTTGCAAACCCAGGAAAAAAAAGTTGACTCTTGCACATCATTACCAGTCTAATACCAGGCAGTTAATTACACATCCCATCAAGAGGAAAAAAATTGGTTGTGAATTCCCAGAAATAGTGTAGAGCAGGAAGAAAAACTCTTGGACAAATCTGGGATCTTAAGAAAGCACACAATAGAAGTAAAAAAATAAATACATCACAATGGCTTAATGTATTGAGTTCCAGTCACTGTGAATACTGTAGCTTAGAGGAAAAAAGCTCTAAAACTAATTAATAAGGACAACAGCAATTGATTATTAGTATAGACAATAATATTAATTTTAATAATATTAATACTAATAATAACAACAATATATTATTTGCTTGAAATCACAATGGCAATCACATGAACTTAATATATTATTAATAATGATATGATGAATTATACATATCTCACTGTTTCAACAGAATGTTAATACTTGTAAGAAACACATCAGGATCAAAGAATAACTCAGCAGTCATTCTTAGTAGAATTATAATTCATAAAGATATCAATAACAGTTCCTATAATATTAACACTAGCCAGAGATAATTATTCCAGTGAAATATTGAAAGAAATATTAAGGGAGAGATCAGTGGAAGTAAGGCAGAAAACGATAGCAATGGTTAAAACAGAATTTAGTAATGAAGAAATTTACAAATTCTGAAGAAGAAAATGTGGAAAAAATCCAGATAGGACTGCAAATCTTATAATACTTTAAAAGAAAAAACTCATCCAAACTGATACTTTTTCTGTTGTATGAAAGAATTACAGGCCTTTGTGCAATTAAACCATGTCACTGGTACCACATTTCAGTTATAACCAAGTATCAGCAGCCTTTTTCTGGGACAGTCAGCACTTTATCTATAAATGGTTTACTCTATCCAATGTAGGTACTGCTGGTTTTCTAGCTGTTGCTATTCATAGTTTCTCTGGGGTAACTACAGATTTCTGATGCTTACCAGTTATATTACAAAGAGGCAAATGAGAGGCAGTAAAAGTGACATTATTGTGGAGCCAGTTTTGTAATTTCTGATGATACCTTGACCCGAACATTTGTTCACAGACTTTAGGGCATATTTGAAAACTTATTTGTCAGTAGCAAGGGTTCTTGACTTGAAAACTGATACCTTGTTGAGGGGCAAAACAAAACACCTGCATATGAAACCAAGGGTTAGGCTTGCCTGTAGTTTTCCTATTTCTTATGAATGATTCATGAGTATTTTAAAGCAAGCACTGCATTTTAATAAAGCTAACAAAGCTTCCTGTAAAGGAAGTTCACATATTTTACTGGTAGAATTTACAGTACAGTGAGTAATTCTCTGTCTCACATACTTTTTAAAACTGACTTGTCTTCCATATAAAGTAGATTGTTTCAGTGTCATAGATCCATAGACACTAAAGCTTATCAAGTGGAAAAAAAAAAAAGGTTCAGTTCTTATATTGTATAACTAGATTCCATTTATGTATTCACATTAACTAGGAATCTACATACATATCATTGGATATTCTGATAGGGTCCTTACAGAAACAATGCCAATTAATTTCTTGGTGATTTAATAGATCTTTATTTAACTTTTTCTTGGATGATGTATTCATTTTTATTGGTATCATGTACTGTGAGATTAGTTAGGTGACAATAACTAAGAAATGTGTTTAATGAGATTATATCGATATAGGGCATATAGGAAGAGGGCTGGTAAGCAACATATATAAATGAAGAAAAATAATCTCTATAACAGATTTAGCTCTAAATTTTCTCAAAACCAGGACTAGATTAATTTTTGTTGTTTGAGTACTTTTAGTGGTTTCTGAAGTTTCAGAAGCAATGCCTCTTTATTTCTCTAAGACAGTAATTAATTTGATTGTACTCAAAAGGTTTTCAAATTGACTCATTTTCTGGTATTTGGCATGAGATATGAATTTGCGTATTACTCCCAAGCTATTTAAAAACCTTGAAAATACCATTGGTGTACACTTAATTATTTCAATTAGAGGTCCTGTTTCGAACACCTGCTTAAGAGTAAAAATCCGTGCATTACCATAGTACAGACTCTATAGGTTTACCAGGATAAACATCTTAACATCTATATGTTCTTCTACAAAGGGAAGTCCAATGTGTATACTGTTTTCTGTTTGCTACAGTATCATGCCAAGAAAAACAATATTTTCTGACCATGTTTAAAACTTTTTTTGTTTTGTTTCAGTGAAAGCTACTGAATTATCAGGATTTTGGTGTCTTCAGTGGAGGTTTGCAAGACTGTTTGGTGGAAAATATATTTCTAAGGTCTTGCTTAGTCATCAAGTAAGTATCTTGTGTTTTTGTATAACTTTCATTCAGGTCCAATGAAGTGTTTGTGCTGTCTTAGAGAAATAACAAAAAATACTTTATCATTATTTTGACTTTCTTTTCTATAAAAACATTTTTCTCTAATGTCTGATGCTCCTTTGCAGTCCATAACCGCTTAAGTCAGTGTTTATAAGTATTTTAGCAAAAAAAACCCCAAAAAACCAAAGGAACATTTTCTTGGTATTCTTTTCCAGTATCTCTCAGAATGCTATTCAGTGATCTGTATTAGTCCCATCTATGAAGCATAAGGAGAACTAAGAATTGGTTGGATCATCTAAATATGTTGTGCCATTAGCCAGTAAAAGTGGTCAAGAATGGGTCTGGCAATCAATTACCAAAGTAGATAAAGCCAGTTAAATGGTACTTAAACAGTCAGGTTCTATTATTATCATCCACCTGTCTGACCTTTTGATTGTCTCATTTTTCTTACTATATCACGTACTTTGTTCTGCATACATATAGTCTTAAGTATTTTTAATTCAATTAGATGAAGAGTAAGAGACAGTTAAAGCAGATCCTCTTGTATCTTCTTATTCCTGTTGTCTGGCATAATGGTTTTTCATATCTATTCTTTTACTTAATTTCTAACCCTAAAGAAAAAAATTGGGTTGATGGGAAAGCATTTTAAATAGGAAAGCTATAATAAAAACCACAAACTGTAAAACTGCAAAATAGAAGGAAGCTAGCTGTAACATTTAAATTATACTTACATATTCTACTCAGATTACAGACTTAACCTTTTAAAAATTATGCTGATGGAGATTAGAGAATTAATGCACTCTTTATGTCACTTCTCACCAAAATGTAGTGATTTTGATTTTTCTCAAAGAATGCATAAATGTTATTTTAAATTTCAGTTAAAAATTGCTTCAGTCTGAGTGGCAATGCTTGAACTTCTCTCAAAATTATGTATTTGAATCCACTTACAAAATATTCTGTGCTTTAAAAAATCATAGTCCATGAAAACCAGCAATGCCTATTTATTTATTTGATCTTTGAAGAAATAGAAAATTATTTTTTTGTGATGGAAATAATTTCCAATTAGTCAGTCCAATAACAAAATCTTATTTTACCACTTGGCTGTATCAAAAATAAAGAAGTATTTCTCTATAAGGAACAAGTACCAAGTTTATTTATTTTAGAGCTTGATAGCTCTGACTGTATAATTCATTGCTGCTTAAGTTATAAAATATGAGAATGAAAATTATGTCCTCATTTTAATGCTCTTTTATGAATTTAACCGAACAAAAATAGATGTTGGTTGAACTGGCTGAATTATGAGGAAGGATGATGAAACTCAAATGTTTAATTCAGTTAGCACTCATTGAAGGCAGTATCTAACCCAAAGTTGGGAAGCAAAATTTACCTAAAACTCAGTGAAAAAATAAAACAGGATTCAAGTACTAGAAACCACAGAAATAAAATTTAAGTTTTTTAACCAGCTGACCTATCTAGAAAATTTTGCACAGCTAGTCTTGCCCTGGATTAATCAGGATTCTTGGGATTTTTCATGCCTCTAAGGCTCTAAATGCAGTCTGAATGTATAGATTTAAAAGTTAAATATTTTTTCTTGCTTTGTACCAAGTTAATTCAATTTACAAGTTCAGAATTATTATATTAGAGTGCACGTCTGTGTCATTTAAAAGGTTACACAAAATGCTTACATATGCCCCATCTTCAAACATACAAAAAAGGGAACACATTCAGTCATGTGCCTGCTCATAGACTGAGAAATTTAATATAGATAATATTAATTTTTTCTTACTATATCCCATTATTTTGTTCATACTGTGTCTAAATAGCTGCAGTGTTCATTGTGTCAGTTCTGTATGGCCAAATTAGAGAAGACTGTTTTAAGGATGTGAATCTTGCAGGTGTCTTTTTCAATGTCATTGAATGTCAAGAAGTTTTTTTGTACTCTTTTAAATGTTGAATAATTTTGGTTTGCTTTTGTATTTTCTTTTATCGCATTAACATAAAAGTGAAAAATCTCTTATAGGGAACAAAGCCAGTTGTTTTTTTTTTTCTGGTGTGCTAAAAAAGCAAGAGTGATTGATGTCAGTGACTCATGGTTAAAGATGTTGCTGCTTAAGTGGTGTGACACTGGCATGATCTCTTTGAGTAGGTTAAAGTGTAACAGAGAGGTGGAATAAAGGCATTCAGATATGAGGGACTCATCGGATGACACATTCCCAACTTCACGATCTCTTTGACTACTATTACAATGCTGTACATCTTCAAAACCTTTGAAGAGCTTTAGCTGTGCAGTTCCCTTTCATGTCAGCAGGAGACAAGCTTTGCTGTAATAAGATTTAGCTGGCTTCCTTTCACATACTTTTTTTACTGAGCAAAACAGACCCTGATCACTTTTATTATCATGTGCTATGTATTCTGAAAGTATGTTTAGGCAAGAAGAAGATTAATTAAGTAATGAAGCATGTAATAAGTAATCAGTATAAGCTTTCATATTGTCTTAGCAATCTCATTTTCATCTACAAATTTCTTTCTCTATTTGAGTCCCTGAACACTTAATAAAAGTTTTCAATATATCTTTGATACAATTTTGTCTGTGGTCCATATTTTCTGCTCCTTTTACTGAGATGAAAATAAGAAAATTGGGACTTGTGACCTTGAATTACTAGTTGCAAAAGCAACAAAACAACTTCCATCTGAGTTAGTGCTAAAATTTCTACTGATGTTATTAATTTTAGTACAGAGTTTTATAGATATGATACTCCATGAACCAAAAATAGGTTGCAAATGCTCAGTAAATACCTGTCATATTGTTTTTAGGAAAGAAATAAATAATCCATCTCTCACAAATATTTGCTTTTTTAGTAAAAACATTCTTAAATTTAAATAAAAGATTATACTAAAATATGAGAAAATAAAGCATTAGCTGCACTACCACAGTACTTGAAATTCCTGAACTTAAAGGAAAAGTAGTTTTTGGCCACCATTCCCTCATTTTAATTTGAAGGCAAATGGGCCACAAATGAAATGAAGACAACTTTTTATGGTGTAGGTTTCTTGTACCATTAGAAGAATTGTTATGGTTATAAGAAATGTTATATCACCTCTGTTTGAAGGACCTCCACTGGCCAGGAAGGATGAGTTAGTCTGTGGACAGCTATCTTGGCTTTTTTGTATTGATTCAGATAGTTTGGGATTCTTTAGGACATCTTGCCATGAACTGGTGTGCAGCTCAGCTGCTCTGATGCATCCTGAAGAAATGTGAATGGTCTAAAAAGCAAGATGCATTTAAAAAATGCAATGAGTGAATTGTGACTACCTGGAAGCACTTTTAATATGTGTTTTCAATTCAATTGAATTGTCACAGGAGTGTCATAGGATGCTACATTAAGAACTAGTATCTTGTTGTATATGAAAACAAATGAGGAGAAGAATCTTATGTCTAGAAATAAATATGTCTTTAAAAACATAGAAGTTCCACAGAAATATAGTGAGGAATTAATTGAATGATATATGTAACAGAGACAGAAGACAATAATTCCTATCCAGACTGCATCACCAGTTTGCATTAAAGGAATGCAGGCAGAGATTTTCTAATTTGCTTCTTTCTGATGCTGAACTGCAAGAGCCAGGCACAGTCCAAAACTCATCAGTTGACTTTACAAAGAATATTCAGCAAATGAACTTATGAAGAAAAGTAGTTAGTAGAAATGTATTTAAGCTTTGAAGAAATATACCCGTTAACCTCTTTTTCAGTTGGTTAAAAAAATAAGAAGACAACATAGTTTCTGATCAACCTTTGGACCCTATGGATAGCATCTCTCATGCTTGAAATCCATGAAACTTTTCCACTTTCTTAAGAGTCATAATGAGAAATAATTGAGTACAATTTTGGATTTTGCCCATAAGCATTTATAAAGCAACTGACTAGGAATGCTAAATATTATCATTTGCAAACCTCTAGGCATAAAAAATGACAGAGTGAATTTTTCTTTTCACTGATCCTAAGATACAACAAGCGGGAGATGCCTCTGCTCAAATTAAGGTGCAAATGAGACCATATGCCAAAGTCAACCATATGAAGTTTTTTTAACAATAAATGTGAGATAGAGAGTCAGAAAGAATCAGAAAAGGGAGAGGGAGAGGCAGAAGACCTGGCAGGGTGTGGAGGAGGGAGAGAAAGCAGAGGGAGAGCTGGAGATGAGGCACAGAAGTGGGGAAAAGAGGGGTGGGGAGAGAGAGGTGAGTGGTGTTCTCCATTGCTTTGGGGTTCTTGGTGGTGAGACAGGGATCTCAGCTCAGTATTCTGCTAGTAGGTTCTGTGCAGAAAGAGGTGCTGAGTCCACAGAATCCACCACTATCAAATCTTTTCACTATTTATAAATTTTAGCAAACAGAGAAAGTTATGCTTGTTGGCTACATGTTACTCAGTTTCCCTATTAACTAGTATTTTATCTTCTATTGGTTAAATTATTCCTTCATTCCTTATGTAATTAATTTTCATGCTCAGTCTTTCTCTTTGAGTCAGTGGGTTTCTTGGGTCAGTGGTCCCTGACTCAGTGGTTGCAATCTCCCGCTGCTGGAATTACCTTTTACCCAGTTGGAATTGATTTCAGCACAGTTGCTGAGTCGGTTTTATTAGTTTCTTTCTTATCTTGGGAGTTATGCCAAATATCCTTGTTGTCCCTAAATTTTGCATTCTCTGTGCCCATTATCAGTCACATATCCCTCTCTGCAAGCTTTGTTAACCTCTCCCTAGGTCTGACGTCATTGAATTTTTCTTCTGAGCCCTTGGACAACAGTACCACCTTTATACAGACCAAGTTCCATGTATCCATAGAGGCCAGTTTGGGAGGCTGTTGCGGTCATGGTGGTCACAGATGCCACCTCTCCCATAACTTGGGGGGGGACCTTTGTTTGACCAGTGACATACATATGAGCAGTTGCTTCTTTTCACTGCCTGTCAGTGGGGGGAATTTTGTCTGATTGCCTTGAAAAGGATGAGCTAGCCAAATCTCTGCCAAGCCTCTGCCAGGCCTGGAATTAGCACTTCCTAACATAAATTCCTCCATTCTGTGGCCTAACAGTGTTTGAGACAGGGAACTCTACCTTTTAGCTCCTAAGAACTATTGCTTAATAATTTTTTAAAAAGTAAATACTGCATTTCTCCACCCTAAGGTGCATTCTTCAGATATTGCAATCTTTTTTGACCACTAAGGATGTGGTGTTTATATTAGGAGTTGGCTTACTCAGGGTTAGCTTTTTGGCTTAAACAGAAAAAATAAAAGTTTGTATTTAGGAAAACACTTTCATGCTTCGAGTTTAACACATTCTGTAAAACTGTCATGTACAAGGACTGTTAGAATTGCAAAATTGCAATAACATATACTGTAGTATTCTCTTTGACAATATGATTCCTTCTTCCTTTAGAATGTATTGTGCTTAACCTTAAACTCTATCTGCAGAGGGGCAGCATCACCTTGAACAATATATGCAGTTTATACTGAATTTTTAGAGAATGTCCAATGGAGGGCAACAAGGATGTTGAATGGCCTTTAGGGGAAGCCCAATGAGGGGGGGCTGAGGTCACTAGGTCTGTTCAGCCTGGAAACGAGGAGACTGAGGGGAGACCTCATTGCAGTCTGCAATTTTCTTTTGAGGGGAAGATGAAGAGAAGTCTTCACTCCAGTGATAATATCTGAGGGAATGGCCTGAACTTGTGTCCGGGGAGGTTTAGGTTGGATATTAGAAGAGGTTTCTTCAGCCCAGAGGGTGTTTGGGCACTGGAACAGGCTGCCCAGGGAAGTGGTCACAGCACCAACCTGGCAGAGTTCAAGAAGCGTTTGAACAGTGCTCTCAGGCACATGGTATGACTCTTGGGGCTGGTGCTGTGCAGGGCCAGGAGCTGAACTCGACTGGGGGCTCCTTCCAACCCAGCTTACTCTGTCATTCTGTGATATACGATTCTAAATATATGTAAAAGGAAAGGGATTTGAGGTACACATATATATGAGCTAGAGAAGATTTTGGGGGCAATATGAAGACAAACAGTGTGAGTGATTAATATTCAGTGAGGGCAATGAAAATTTAATTCAACTAATTTAGGTAACAGAGCATCTCATTTTCTTTTGCACTCCCAGTATAAATGCTATTTTCATCTATATGGTGGTTCATATCAGCTAATTCCTCCATAACTACAGTTGCTGACAGTAAGTAAAACATTGTCTTTGCTCTTGCAAGTACTCTTTGAAGCCTACAGAGCGACACTGGCACAGATTGTTAGTAATAATTGAAATGACTATTCTGAAAATAACTTATCTCTTCCTAACACACCTTATATTTCTGTCTGCTGTAATTTTCAGTCGTGTGTCCCTTTCTGGATGTACAAAGAAAGCCATAGTGAATAAGTATAGAGTGCAGGATTCATTAAAGATTGTTTGAACGCTATGCAGAGGATGTGCTGGGAAAAGCACACAGAATGAATATTGATTTGTAATGTGTGTTGGGAGTGGGAAAATAATGCATTTCAGAAGAAGCTTACTTTTGATTATTTAAAACATTCCCTCTGTCTTCTGACAAAAAAAAATCTGTCTGAGCTATGTATTCCTACAGGAATGTGAAGAATACTCTCTATTTTTAAACAATTGTTAGAAATGGATTAGCAGGAATCTGTGTGCTTATAAAAGCATGATAACTCCATTGGCTTTTCAGTTAGAGGTGCAGAAAGCAGATTTCTAGGATTTTTGGGGGAGTTGTTTTGTTTGGTTTTTAAGTGAGGTTAAAAATGGAAGGTTCCTGTTAGATTGTATAATCAAGAGAAGAGGAATTAGAGCAGTTGGAAAAAAATAGAGGAGCAAAGTAAGTGAATAAGGTACAAAGTCAGCTCCTGCAGTTTTTATGTTTCTAAGGAATATCTGCCTCTTTTGCTCTTACTTTCTCTAATGCCATGAGAAACATTATAAAAAAAATAATAAAAGGATGAAATTCAAATCATTACCCCAAATATAAGTCAGTAATCTTTGCTCTTTCATGCTTTTTCTGGCCTTGTGAGTCTTTGTGTTCCAGGCAGAGTTTAACAGAATTTCAGACAAGGAAGGGCCACTGTTTTCCCTCCTGGCACTGATTCTGGCTCGGTCTTTTGGACAATCAGGAAGAGTCCAATGAGAGGAATGGAAGTGAGCTAGGTTACTCTACCTGCCTGCTATTGAAACGGGGCTATCCATTACTGCCATCATATCATCATGGATTTTTTTTCAATGTTTATTGCTTCTGAAGGCCTACTTAACACAAGACATCATTGTAAAATTCTGGTTTTTTCATCAGGCTCTTCACACAATTTTTACGTAACTAGATGATACTGATGATTTGCACAGTACTGATTAATGGGAGACAGCTGACTATTTGCAGATTTTGTTTGTTATTAATTATGCACTGTATTTATGATTAGATAATTATTTCAAACCGATTAAGTATCCCTTGATGGACTCCTGAGTTGTATCTAGTTATGATAATTGCTGAAAATATTCTTCTGAGATTGTTACAGCTCACTGTGATATGTGCTTAGCCTTGTCTAAACATTGTGACAAGAAAATAATTAATCCTTAGTCATATAAATATACATAAGTTCCAGTTTAGGACAAATTTGGGAGAAAACCTCCAAAGGGGTCCCTCTAGAAAGCAGTAGAAAGCAGATTCAAGCAGCCCCTCCTCCAATTAGTTCAGGAAAATATTTCCTTGGAGAAAAAGTGGAAAAAACCTGTTTATTTAACAAGCAAAGCATTCACAAGAATAAAAAATGAATCCTATTAAACAATAAAACCTCTTGCTGTTCTGAAGAGATGGCAAACTCAGAAAGTCCTTGTAGTGGGGTGTAGCTTGGCTCCCCCAATCTCTTATCAGTTCCTGCTGTGCTAGAAAATGGGCCACAGGCGTGAGCTCATGGTGATTTTTTTTGGGTTTTGGTGCAGAACAGGGCTGACCAGTTCCAAGAAAAAGAAAAGCCACAGTCCAGGGAACTTCTCTGCCTCAGCTAGCTAAAAAAAATAACTAAAAGCAAAGGAGAGCTCTCTCCTGCTGTCCATGCTGTAGGCAACACAGACTTTAAGAAGGAAAGCTAAAGCTCTTTTTCTTTATGTTTTTGAATTCAGCCGCCTCAGACAATCCACTGCTTCTCCTTCTCTCTCCCTTCACTCTCAGGTCTAGTTCTAAAGATGCAAAACTTATTTCAGGGCTAAACAGAATGAATGGAGATACAATTCAGCATCTTAAAGTCACCCAGGACAACATATAAAAGATATTATGCTTCCAAAAGGTAAATTGGTACCATCCAACGTCTAGATACTGCATCAAGATTTGAAGAAATAAACTTTTCTCTGTGGACAATAATTGCAACATATATCTGATGAAATCACTTTTCTAATTTAGAATAGGAAGCACTGTGGTTCTTGAAAAGTTCTGGGACAGAAAAAAAAGGGACAGAAGTTCCAGAATTACTTTATTATGTTGGTATGCTTTTGTTTAGACATGTATACCTCATGAAAAATATTTTAAATGAGATGAGATTTACTGAGAGAGACTCACTCCAGGCTGCATGCACAAGCCTATGTGTATGAACAGTTCCTAAGCAGAGTCTTCTTGAAAAACTCATTGGATATATACTTTTCTTTAGAGCCCTGTTTCTCTGCAGAGACTGCCTTTTGAACACAACATTAAGGCTGTGACCTTATTTCAAACATATTTTCATTAGCTTTCTATATTTGGTTTCTCCCAAATGCATGTTAAAATGCTTTTTTTTTCCCTGTGTTTTCCGTAGTGTGCTTTAAGAGATGCTGTATGGTAATGAGCAGTAGGTAGTGTGACATTCTAGCCTGAAGGGAGAGAACCCAAGTCTTTGTAGATGTCCACAGTCAAAAAGCAACGGCAAAAGTCAGAGGGTCCACAAATACCTACAAAGTTTTATTAATACATTATACACACAGCGTGGAAATTGGTATAAACTAGTCCTTTTCTTATAGTAGAAAC
>VZSJ01003849.1:219001-265335 GCA_013398405.1 Pheucticus melanocephalus
GAAGGAAGGAAGGAAGGAAGGAAGGAAGGAAGGAAGGAAGGAAGGAAGGAAGGAAGGAAGGAAGGAAGGAAGGAAGGAAGGAAGGAAGGAAGGAAGGAAGGAAGGAAGGAAGGAAGGAAAATTATAGCATTTTGTTTTCCATTTGCATGGATGCATTTCATTTCATAAAGTGCTGTGTGGGGTAGTGTCATTTTGGAAATGTAGAGCTTCCCAAAACCTGTGAGCCCATTCTGACTCCCAGAAGCATAAATTGATTTAAATAATCTGTCACAGTATTAACATTAGTAATGCTTTCTTCTTCAGTGCTCTGAGAATAAGTTGCTCGGCTTTTGAATAAGAAATGCAATAAAGTAGGAACAGTGTTGAAGGCAGTATGTATTTTTAAGCAATGAAAATGTTGTGACATCAAATCATGGTTGGAGAACGAATTCCCACAACACCATTTTAGTAGGTTTATTCATGTTTTTCTCCTAGCCATCACTGTACTTTTATAGTTTGGTTTTGCCCCAGTTGTATATTCCTTCATTATCAAAAGGTAATTTAACCTCTTTTTTATTCTTTACAGAAAGAGAAGATTCAGTTTTGCCCCCTTAAATTAATCACAGTTACACTAATTCACTTCATTCTCTGTTTTGCCTGGAAGATATCAAGACAAAAGCAGTGGAAATAGTTTAGAAGATTTGTAATCATCACCCTCTTACAGAATCAAGCAGTTCACAGCAATGAAAATAGCAATTTTGTATGTGAGGAAGAAAGGTACATGGCTCTCCCATAAGCTCCTTTTTTTACCGTGTACTCACTGAAACTTCAACTTTTCTCCTTTTAACTTCACTGGTGAATTCAGACCTATTGGTTTGTGAACACTGTAACCAAAATCTTCACAAGCAGATCCCTGCTCATTTTATTTTTCAAAGTTTTAATTTACTCAGCTTAGTTTGAGACCCTGCATTCTAAGGTGTTTGGGAATCTATTTGCTGGTCTAATTACACAGTATCTAATTACACTGATGTCTAATTACACAGATATGAAGGAGTTCAGAATAGCATATTCATTTATGGAAACACTGATACTCATATATGTTCTCTGAAGAATGTCCCTTATCTCCATAATGTTTATTTTCTAATGTTATTTTCTGCCATAGAATTTTACTTGTGAAGAATGTCCTATCATATTGATACTTTCTTATTTATACCTTTTCTCACCATAACTGGTTATTGTTATTCTCTACAGTGCCATTGCAACAAAACCTTCTGGTAGCAGGACTTTTGGTTCTCATTACATGTTTTTCTACTTTTCAGAAATTGTTTTCTGAGACATACTTTCTTGGTCTGCTGAGGCCTTTATGTCAATGGTTTATAAGCAGAAAAAAAATAGTGATTCTGGTAGAAGGGGAAAGCCTTGGCTTATTATTCCTGTTTCTTGTCATGAATACTCTAAGGAAAATTTCCAATTCACTTGTGAATGGGAACAGTGCCCACATAGCAGATGGCTATGAGTGAAAGCATAGAGAAGATCATGACTACACATTAAATACATTTACTGAGGGCAGACTTCCCAGGCTAAAATTTCATGTATATGCAACTCTTGTGCCAGGGATTGGGTGGATATGCTACTGTTAGTCATTTCCTAAAGAAGCCTAACTTGGAGAAATTTTCTGCATAAAGATCTGCATAAGAAGTCTTCCATGAAGACAAAGGAAATATTTTATTTTTCATATGGGAATAACAACAATTTTTAAATTTTCTTTTTAAAACTGTGTGTGAAAATTTTAAATAAAATCAAAGAGAAGTAAATGTATATTGTTGAACAGAAGATGAATTATTAATTAAAATTAACACAACTGTTTATCCCCAAATTATCATAGCATTAATAGCTTGAAGTGAGATGTATTGGTTCCCCAGATTTTTTTTTTTTTCTGTTGAAAAACTACTTCACTATCAGATTCTACAAAGCTTATCTGTATCATTATATTACTGTAGAGGAACTTCCTCACATAGATACTATTGCTGAATGTCACCACTGATTTTCTTCTTAAAGTTTATTCATCTGTTGCTTCTTATGGGACACAGTTATTATTGTCATTTATTTCATAATGACGCTGTGTCTATTGATAAAATCAACAAACAAGTCCAGGGAAATCTCTTCTAGATACTTGTCCTTGAATCATATTTTTTGTACCAGCCACACATGATTGTATGATTCAAAATAAACACAGATAATAAATATACTTATGATCCTGGTCAAGTGAAATAATCAATAGGTAGTCTTAAAAAACTTCAGTATAAGAAAAATGATGGAAAATGTCTATAATGTTTGAATGAGTACAGAATATTGCTTTTAGGGTTTGGGGCTTTTTCTTTTTTTTTTTAATGAGTAGACCCATTACACTTTAAACTACATGGGAAGTACAGCTAGGATGATTAACTGAAATTTAATATCAGGCTAGTACTGCAGGCAAGGACACACACTATTTGACTAGCTGCATTATTGAAAGCATTATTAATATATTTTTAGTATTAGCACACATATCATAGAAATAAATATTTCTCAACAATTTGATTTCTATTAATCACCTGTTCTGTGTTTCAGAGCTTTTTCAACTTGGATCATGGCAGTTTTTAAATGTATACTTAAATGAATTTAATATTGTTATTCAAAAGATAAGATTATGAAGGCTGCAAGCCTCTGTTTGATAGGTTATATTCTGAGGGAAAAAATGAAAGTATGATGCTCATTTATTCCTTTGGGAAGAGGAGGCAGTGTCAGCTACTTTCTTATATACTATTATCCATCTTCACTCTTCTTTATACTGGTGTGAATATAATCTTTTGGGAAAATAGGAGTTTTATTGCTTCTTTAAATCTTATATTCTTGCAAAAGACTTGAGTAGTAATATGGACAGTCAAAAAAAGCTTGGTACCTGCAGGAGATTACTTTATTGTATAAATTATGGTAATCTGTTGGAGGCATTTTTTGAAAACCCCATTCAAATCACAGACTGGTTTTATTTTGAATTACAGAAAGATCTGCAAATGTTCCATCAAGTAAAACATTTAATTAAAGCTGGTTTTTGGGTCTGTTAAAACATAGCAGAAATTGGTAGACTTCAGAAGCCAGGTATCTGGGCATAAGGTACTATCATTTGAGTAAATATGGTAAAATCTAAAGCTTAACTTAAACTACCTTAAGAAATGAATTATTTATTTTAAGATAGGGTTTTCCATAACCTTAATTAGGCTTTGATAGTAAAAAAACATGCTCATTGTTTGAATTTTGCAGAAAAGTCCATGGCATCTTGAAGGGTAGGAGGAGTATGACTTCGGATATGTAGAAATTCCATTTTAGGCAGGATACAGAACCCCTGACTTAATTTTCAAATTTCTTCCCTTCTTCTGCTTGTAATAACTGGTTCCATCCTCCTCTCCCTTACAGAAAATATTGTTTTGAAAGAGTTTTGCCAATTACTTTTTTTGTTGTTTTTAATCACTAGCATCTAATTACATTATAAAATGTGTGGTCTGAACTACAAAATAATTATTTCACTTCAAGTAGGACTTCAGCAGTTTAGCAAGCCATGTATATTACTTGTCCAATAAATTAGCGGTATCTTCTTGTTTACTTTATTATATTTACTCACAAATATTTGTCTAGGCAGTGAATTATTGCTGTTTAGATGTTAACAGTGTTCAACATTAATAAAATGAACAATGCTTAGTACAACTAATATAGCCTAAAGTAATTTGAATAATTGAATACCACTTTGTCTAGAGCAAACCCTTCGTACCAGCACTTGCTTTTTCAAATGAAAGCAGAGTGAAAATTCTAAATGTTATGTTGATAAATGTTTTGTAAAACCTGCTGATCCCATTGCATATGCGTGGATAAGGCACCCCGACACTGATATTCTCTTAGCATTATTTATAGCTGCAGCAAAAAGCAAATGGTAAGTGCACTCAAGTGCACAGAATGTTAAGTGTATAAGATGACAGCTTTAAAAGAGATCTATGTACTCAGAGGAGAAATAGCCTTTAGGATGTTCACAGCAGGAAGAACCCGAGAAAGCAGATGAAAGCAGGTGTGGAAATGACAGAGTATTCCTTCTTTCCATTGAAGATGTTGAGAATTTAGCTCAAGGGATTGCAGTTTCAATCTACTCATTTTTCAGCTTTCTTTCTTTGACTTTTGCTGTGATTAGAAAAGATTATGATAAAATATTTAGTTTAAAGAAGATGCAGATTAGGTAACCTGCTATAGTGATCTTGAAGGTCTGATGGAAACTTCAGAAGAAAATACTCATCAACAGAGGGGGGGAAAAAGAGAGCCAAGTATAAACTGGGGTGTAAGGGGAATTCAAACCAGACAGAAACCTAGAATGTCTCTTAAAATAGCGCACTTAAACTAGAACATGACACTTTGATGAAAGGTTAGTAAAATGTTAAAAATATATGGAAAAAACCCATTTGTATACCATGCTTACTGTTGTATACAATGGTAAACAATAGCTATCACAATTATTTGCCAAGCTGAATGACCCCAACCCAAGTGGGGAATATTAGATACCTGAAGAATGGGCTGTCCAGAGGGGACTGGACAAGCCTAAGAAGTGGGAAATCTTACACTGTTCAAGAAGGCCAAGTACAAGGTGTTACCAGGTAAGGGCAAACTGCACTGCTAATACAGTCTGGGGATGAAGAGATTGAGAGCAGCCCTGCAGACACGGGCTTGGAGTGGTTGGTGGGTGAGAAGCTGAACCTGAGCTGGCCATATGCACTCTCAGCCCAGAGAGCCAACAGCATCCAGGGCTGTAGAAAACAAAGTGTGACCAGCAGGTCTAGGGAGGAGATTGTTCCTGTCTACTTTGCCCTCATAAGATTCCACATGGACTACTGCATCCAGCTGTGGGACCCCCAGCAAGGGGGAGACATGCACCTGTTGGAGTGGGGCCAGAGGAGGGCCACAAAAATGATCGCAGAGGATGAAACACCTCTCCTGTGAGGACAGGCTGAGATATCTGGGTTTGTTCAGCCTTGAGAAAAATTCAGGCAGACTTTGTTGCAGCCTTTCTATACCTAAAGACAGAGATAAACTTTTCAGCAGTGCTGGTTGTGACAGAATTCAGACTAGATGTAAGGAAAACATTTTTTTATGATGAGGGTGGTGAAAGATGTGAAGAGGCTGTCCAGAAACATGGTAGATGCTTCATCCCAGGAAACATTCAAGGTCAGCCTGATCTAATTGCAGATGTCCCTCACCATGGTAGGAGGGTTGGCCTAGACAACTTTTAAAGCTCTCGTTCAGCCCAAACCATTCTATGATTTTATTCTATGATAAAAGTAGTCTCTCATACTCAATCACCTTCTTTAACCATCTCACTTTAATCATGATGTGGCTTAGAAGTTGAACTTTATCTAATCTACCACTTCAGCTGCTTGGATGCATTATGCTAGTTGTAGTATATTCTAGCTACTGTCACAAGACTTGCATCGGAACTACTTTAGGGGAATAAAGAGAAGAAAACATCTCAGAATAATTCTATTCTAAATGTTTAAATGTATATAAAGTAACTTAGACCATTTAAGTTAATTTTTCCAGAGGACATGAAAATTTTAGCATGATAATTGAAATGCCAGTATTTACAGTAGTGCACCAACAGAAATTCTCCAAATCATTTTCAGAGATACTTAAACATCATCATATCCTTTGTCTCACCTTAGTCTTAATTTCAAAAAATATGTGTTTTGATAATATTATGCATGTATTTTTTTACTAATTTCACAACTAAATGGAAAAAACACATGCATAAGAGAGATGGTTTTCATGTGAGAGGAAAATTGATGTTTCTAGTTATGAAAAGAACACTTAAAATAATTTTAATTCTTTTCTTCTACTGACTAATGAAAAATTTGTGGGGAATAATCTAATCTTGCTGCTGTATTATCATTTCAGAGGTGCTAATGCAAACGTGTAATACTGCCTTGTATCTGCTGTAAAGAAAGAGATAAGTTATTGTCCAGTGAATGAATTGTTCTTCCAACAGAGTGTAATAATCATATTATTTGAAGTGTCCCAGAGTCTCATTTGATCTCCTCATGTGTATTTACTGTAAATTGGAATTTTTGTTATAGTTGGCATCTCAGATTTCCTATAGCAGTCTGTTCAACAGTGGCTAAATCCCATTTCTGTCTGTTTTCAACCACGCTAACAAATTTAATAATAAACTCGATTGAAAAAGAGCTTGCATTTCCTATGATTTCTCTCAATGTGTCTCTACATTGTACATTGTAATAACACACAGAGAGTAATCACCCACACTGCAGGGATCATGCAACTTAACAGCAGCAGGAGGAGGATATAATTTACCGTAAGGCAAGGAACAAAATTACCTGACAATTGCTAAGGTTATATCTTACAAGTACAACAAGAAAAAAGGTTTGGTTTTGTTTTAGTTTGTTTTTTTAAATATAATTTTATATAATGCAGAAGAGCAGTCAACAAGACTAGGTTGGTAATGTTAACAATTAGGCTAAATCTTAAGGGTCTTTTCCAACATAAATGATTCTATAATTCTAATAGATTGCTATAAGTATAATTTTATACTAGAGCTTAATAAAAGAAGTAAAGCTCTAATGTAATTAAAGTTTTGGATCCTTCTCCTTACAGGTGGTCAGATCTCAGTGTTCTATTTAGTATGCACCCAAAGAATAAGGCTGATCAGTAAAAGAATCCTCAGCCAAGCTAGTGGAGGAAGTTGTCTCTATTTGCCATACGGCTGCTGCAAGGTCTTAAAAGGCAGCGTGCCCTGCTGTAGAAATTTCTTGGGTACTTTATTTATTATTATTATCTTTACTGTTATAATTATTTCACTGTCAAAACATTGGAGGTTATGCATATGAAGGTTAGTCTAGTAATTTCTGAACTGCAGGTGTTGAGGAAATAGCAGCAAGTCTGTCTCCCTCCATGCTCAGCTTGGCTATAGCTTAAAGTTTAGACACTGTTTTACAAGGAATCTGTGTTATATATATATAGACAGAAGCATTATTGCTGAAGGCATGAGAAATATGTACTGATGTTGTTTACCACTGTCAGTGAGAAGTGTCAAGGCAAAAGCCTTAAAAATATAAGCAGTAACAGCTCTCAAGTCCAAGCAATAAAGGAAGGGATTTGTATTTTAGACTGCAAAAAAAGGAAGGGCAAGAAGAAGAAGGCGAGGGAGACTACTTACTACTTTAAAAGACAGAATGTAGAGAAATATGTTAGTGGTTATTGACTGGAAACAATGAAGAAATAAATGTGAAAAGCTCTAAAAACTGCATTGTTCCTTAAATTTGCTCAACAACCAATGTAGAAGAGCAGAACTTGGGAGGGAAGGAATAAAAGAACAATGGCAATGGTAAGAGAAATGGAAACAGAGCAACAAAAAGTATGTAGCAACAGAACAGACAGGTGAGCTTCTGGCAGAAGCTCAGATGACAGAAGTAGAACACAGGACTAAAATATTCTCTACCTGAATAGGTAAAGGTACGGAGTTATGTAACAGAAGCTTTTTTTTTTTTTCTGAACGCGAATGGTAGCAGAGCATAGTCAGAAAACTGCATGGGTTGCTTTTGAGAAAGAGGATATGGAACCAGGTTGCTTCCTGCATTTCAGGTGTTTCGGATAATAGAAAAACATGCCTCCACATTACTGCTGCATATATTTGTGTCTGTGTCTGCCTACACTTATGCATGTGCACATACACATATATGCACATTTTTGCATGCATATGAAGAGTTGGATATTGGTCCAAATCTGCTGTAAATTTTCATTCTTTATATATATATTTTGGCACTTTTAAATTGAACACATTTGTTAATTGGCCATGATATTATTTCATTCGCTTCTCTTCACTGTGTCCTTATTTTGATTAAGCTTTTAGAATAATGAGGGACACAAAGCCTTGGTTGTTTACAGTGAAGTTTAAATCACTCTTTTGAGGAAAGTATGTGATGTAATGCTGAAACAAATTGAAGTACATCCTGGAAGAGCTCTTTTCAATCTCAGATGTTTCTTCAATTCCAGAATAAGACACTACTGGCTCCTACAGCCTTGTTTCCAACATTAAACTGGCAGAAATTTAGGCACATTTTTGCTCTTCTTTCTTTAAGAAAACTAACCAACATCTCTGGGAATACACGTGTAGTTCGTGTAAGTTAATAGCTCTGAGATTTATAAAATATGCCTGATTGTGAATCTTCTACAGATAGACAGTTTTACAAATTAATAATATGTCTAATGTCAAAAACCGTGCAGTAGCTGCACAGTAAAGGGCTTGATGGAGTTCTGCTGTGTGGAAGATATCTCCACTAATGTCTGTGGAACTCAAATAATGATCTTGTGTACTTAATGCATATAGCAGTGGTGACATTTCTAAACTGGTCAAGTTTTAGCTCTTCAGACAAAAAGTTGTGCTGGGAGAGTTTCTTTTGTTGTGTATCCTAAGGAGAATCATAAAGGGAGCATAATGATCTTCACTCATATTCATTAACAAATTATGTCAGAAAAGATGGATTTTTGGGACTAGTGTAATAATTGTAATTTTTTTCTGCCTCTTGGCTCCTTTTTGTAGGTTGCTGAGAAATAACAAATAACTCATATATGCAGATAAGTGTCATAACTTTCAACATTATTTGTTTTAGGTTACTTGTCTGTTGAATTTGTTGCCTTTTCAGAACTTCATACTATCTGCCCAGTCTATATAAGGTCACAGTCTTCTTCTACCTTTGCTGTTGCCTTAACTGTCTTACCACTGCTATGCTTTGCTCTTGTCTTTCTTTGCCTGACTTGCTTTTTGCCTCTGTTTTTGAAGAATTCATGGGGGATTGATAACATTTTAATACAGATTTAATGACAACCTTTACCACCATATTGTTAGAACATAATTCATTGTTTTGTTTTTCGGTTGTTATTTTTTTCCTGCAGAATGACTTTCAAATCTTGGATATAAAACACTACTTTTTCTCGGTGAAAGAATTTATAGGGATTATATGGTCTGCATAAAATGCTGTTTTGTCCACAAGAAAATTACTTTTGTGTCCTATAGAGCAGTCAGGATGATTTCTGGCAACCTTTTATTTCTCCTTTGTGACTTCTCACTGACTAGATGCAGTCCGCCATAACTGCATTCTCCTCAGACTCTGTTTATGCATAGCAGTGTTGAAAGTAATAAGCACTTGGGTTTTCTAGCATATGAGTCAGTAAATACATAAACAGGTACAGATTTATGACTCTGCACTTCAGAGTATCACGGTGCTTGATGTATAGTGCAGTCAACTTTATCTGAATGTCACAGAGGATAGTGAATAAATCTTTAATACCAAGGTCATTCTTGATGTAATTAATGAGTTGGGATTTCTTTTGTAACGCAGTTTCAAATAACTTAATTTCTCCTAATCAGTGTTATTGGCTATGGAATGAGTGTCCTTGAAATATGTAAATTATCCTGTAAAATACAGGCATACAGATATTAAATGTAAGCTAATGGCATTTTGCCAGTGTGAATATTTTATTGGATAGCAATTCTTTTGGAGATATATTCACTCTTTAACAGGTAACACCCTTTTCAAAGTGTTTATTTGCATTATGAGCATTAGTGAAGCCTCCTTTGGTGCAGTTAATGGAGGAACTCTGCTCTTAGTGGATTAAGTATTTCAGTCTGTAAAACTGCCAGCTTTCACTGTTCACAAGGTAACTATATTTTATCTCACCTTCACCACTCTCCATCTTACAGTTCTGCTGAGCATACATGAGGTACACATCGTTATTTTGCAGTGCTTTGTTTTGTGCTGAAGAAATACACCATGACTGTAACAGCTACAGTAGTAGACCAACATTTTTTCTTCTTTTGCAAATGCGAGTGATAAACTTAGATCATATTCCAAGAGCCTTATCTACATATCTACATTGTTTTAAATGTAAAAGCAATCTTCTCAGTTATGTCTTCTAGAACTAGAAGAAAAAAAGTGACTTATAGTGTTTCTGATCAGTAAGCAAACCTTCTTCTGTTGCATATGTCAAGCTAAGACATTGGAAGAGAGGCCTTTAATAACCAGGCATTATTTTTAGCATTCAATTTAAGCTGGCAGGAAACCTAAATAGCAGCTGTGGCTACATAACAAATGTGAAAGAGAAGGGAAGATCCATCCTGGGACAGTGTGTGCTACATTCTGCATGGTTCTGTTAGACACATAAGAAAAGCCTGATAACAGCCCTTGCTCCAGAATTTCACTTAGTGCTATTCCTTGTGATAAGTCTTTAGCTGCTTATGCGTCAAATGAGTCCTTACAAGTTATTTTGGTTATGAACTCTTACTGTTCAATATCTGGATATGTTGTGGTAGTTTGAGCTTGATTTGGAAATTTCAACAGAAATAAATCTTACTCAAGAGAATATTATTTCATTTAAACCTTAAGTAAACCTTGGATTGCGTATAGTTAATTAGATTTCATTATTGTTGAATACATACAAGGGAAGCTTTAGTGAATAACATAAGTGTAGATTATCATCTCCTCTGGCCATCATGCTTAGATCTCCTGGGGGAAATTCCTTAATGATATGAAATTTGCAAATTCTTTAACTTCCAGTGTCTTTTTCTTCTTTTTCTTTTTTAGCAAATAATTCAAATTAATCTATGAAAATATATTACCATATCATTATTTTTCTATTCACTGGGGATTCTCTTTGAACACAAGGAAAAGCTTATTTATTGTGAAGGTGACCAAGTACTGGCAAATGTTGACCAGAGATATTGTAGATCCTTCATCCTTGGAAACAACTAAAAACTGACTGGACACAATGCTAAACAATCTTCTCCAAGTGTGTCAAATTGAGCAGCGAGTTGGACCAGATGACCTCCAGAGGTTCCTTCCAACCTAAACCATTGTCTGATTCCATAATACTGGAGCTGTATAAGAAAGGGAATCGATTGTCATGTTTGCATTACTTCAATTTCTCAGTGGAAAATGTTTATGTTTTCATCATCATTACACAAGAAATTTCATGATTCAGCTTTTGAAGTCCCTAGTAGAACTGCCTTTCAAGAGCTTTGCATAACTTAGCTATATTAGCAAGTGATTTGGCTAAAAATTAATAGAAGAAATTATGTATGGTGGCAGTGTTTGAACTAACAACAAAATCTTTTCTGAAAGAATTTTTTATTATATATTCTTTTGTTTTCTACATTTTAAATAGTAAACAGCTGTCTTAGCAGAGACTGTCCTCTTCCAGCAGCCTGCTTGTTTGCAAACAACACGTATTTAGCATCTTTGTTTTCATTCTCTCTCCCACTCTTAAGCTGTAATGCAGACTAGAATTTAGTAAGAGGATTTGCACTCATTGTTATTCCCACTGGCACAGAAATAGTGTGAGTGGGACTGTAATTCCTCGTTAGGAGGGTACAGAAGCGTACCAGAAACAACAAATCCCTGTCTATAGCAGGCAGTTTGGGTTACAAGCAACTATGGAAACTTCCATTCTTAGACTTTGACTTCCTTCAGTTTATCTATGCATCATACCAAGCAAGAGGGAATATTGTGGCTGCTGGTCAGTCTTAACAGAGGAAGCACATAGAAAGAAGGATGTCACTGTGTAAATTTGTTAGCAATATATGGGTGGCTCCAGGTGGGTGCTGCAGCATCAGAGTGAGCTGTCTTCTGTGGAGACACAAAAGGCACTGAAGAACATGTCATTCCTTGCCCCTTTGCCAGAGAGCCTGAGCACCGGTGCTGTATCTGAAGTAATGAGGTGCAGCAGAAATACTGTGAGGGCTTAGATTAGTTCCATTCTCCTTTTGATTGAAAGGATTTCTTGAATTTTGGACTTGGTGTTAAGAATAGCTGGGAGATCAAATAATCCTTGATTAAATTGAAAGGCTCCACAGTCAATAGTTGTAATGCGTACCACAAATCATGATTTCACAGACAGATTTGTATTTAAATAAACCATAATGAATGAGGCACTTAACTTACATAAGGCTGTAAGTTCTCTGGCTGATTATAGCAGTAGTGTGTAGTGCTTACTCCCTTGTTGGAGTATAACCCAGCCAATCAACTGCTGTAAGAGTGTATCGCTAGAATTAAACCTGGGGGCAGTAGAAATCACAAGGTTGACTATTAGGATATGTTGTCATTAGTTTGGACCACTTATGACTACATTGACAGTTCCTGAGAACAGCTGTGACTGTGAAGCTGTAGATTAGATAAACCCAAAGATGGACACATCATAGATACTAGTATCATTTTTAACAGCAACCAAAGATTATGGCATGGATCAGATTAAGGGGAATTAAATGTTCTGAAAATCTTGTGTGGGAAAATTGCAGCATCTCACTTTTGTCTCCACTTTTTCTTCTGCTACCTCCTTTGACTCTTTTTTTCCTCATGCAATGGGGCAGAATGGAGGTCTTTTTTTTTTTTTTGCAATGACATATTTTTCTCTCACTTAGTTTTCTGACTTTATTGTTTACTATTAAGATGCTTCAAAGTTGTTTTCTTGGGTATGCTGGCATTGTATTGTATGTGAATTGTTTTCATATTTTCATGATTTTGAATTATTTCTTTATTTTATTTATAATGAATAACTGAAGTTAATACCTTCTGAAAGTGGGTGTAGATACAGAAAAGACCAAACTATACAACCACCTGAAAATTTTCAAGATAGGTCTGACTAGTGACATAAAAACTAGGAAAAAACTAGTTGAGTATACAAAGATAAAATTAGACAGTATACTACCAAACTTAAAATAAAGTAAACTGAATCAAAATTACACAGACTATTAACAGCATGATACTTCAATTGAATAAATTCCAGTAGACCAGATAATCAAATTTTAAGGGCTGAATTACATATGGAGATTTTGCTAAATAACTTCATACATCATGTTTTTTCTTTCCAAAATAAAAACCTTATTTTTTTCAACCTTGATGCCATTGGAAATTCTACCTTTATGTCATTTGTATAAAGAATGATCCAGAGAGAGCTAAAAACTACTGTAAAAAGAGAATTATTCCGGTAGCTTTCTGTTGATTGTAATCACAAAGTGGATCATCCAGGTAAATAAAAAATGTAAATTAGAACTGATGGTACATATTAATGGTTTATCTAAGTGAATAATTCAGCATTTGATTTCAGTTACAACCTAATACAGAGGATATTTCAGTGATATAACAGAAATATTCAGAAAAATCTTGCCTAATTTTTTTAATTGTAGATTTTATTGAGGCTTTCTGGAAATACTTTAGCATATATACAACAATTACAGAAAATATTGCATCTTTTTTAGGATATGAAAATGCATAATACTTTGTGTATGAACACTGTTATTGTAATTAAGGCAAAGCAAATATATGCATACATATGAAAAAGTGAAAAAATTCAAGCCATCCAATAAGTAAATTTCTCATGAGTTGCACCTGAATTTCTTTTATTCATTGAGATAAGAGACCTTGAGAACAGAAGGTTCTTATCTTTCATCTATACACCAATTGCTACTTAATTTATCAGTCTTATTTTTATTAATCTCTTTCCAAATGGGGAAAAAAATCAGTGTCTCTTCATATAAGCATTTTACATTTTGGTAGGGGCATATTCCTGGGGTTTTTTTTAATCTTAATTTCCATTTTCTATGCATATTGGTTGCAGAAAAAGCAAGACATTAGGTAGTCACTCTCAGAATCACTGAAATCAATATTCTTGGACCATGTTTCAATATTTTGTTTCAGTTATTCCAAAATAAAGAGTATTCTTTTACTTCATACCTTTAATGTCTTTTGATTAAATGCAAGTAAGATTTAATGCACATATGTATGTTGAAAAGGAAGTAAATAAAATTCATCATCTGTCAATTCAATCTTATATATACAGCAATCATGCTAAAATTATTTGATGAGAATGGTTTTTTGTGGCATAATATTTACTAAATTTAGGTCAGGGGTTTCTTTTTTAGAAATTTAGTAAACAATTTCAGCTAAAGGACAACAACCTGGCATTTAATTTTTTTGTTTATTTTATTCTCCTAATATTTTTCTTTTTTCCTCAATGAAGAATCCTGTTTGTGTAGCTATTTTAGATTCTATAAGACTTCAGTTGGGTATATTTTTCTCCAAGAATACACAGCAAGGATTTCTAGTAACCTTGGTCTCCTCACGTGACTTCCTGTGTTCAAGTAGTTGAGTTCTGGTGATCCCATGTTTCAGTGCTGGGAGCAGTCAAAAAATAAAGAAGTGGAAGATCATTTTTTTCTTTAAGTAGAAGAGAATATTCCCTTGAAATTTTATTATTCTCTTTTTGGTAAATGGAAGTTTTTCTTATTGTAAATGGAAAATAACATGAAGGTCTTTTTACTGTTTCTTTTCTTCAGTTAATTCTCTCCACTTTGTTTTCTTGATAGCTGGGCTATTTCTCTCTGACAGCAAAGTAGTACTCAATTAAGTCAAAGAATTCTAACCAAAGACTTGATTTCATTTAAATTTTTTGATTTCTAAGATTAATTACTCTGCATCCCTACAAAAGAACACCACATTCTCTCAAAAGTTTCTGTTGTCATAGCTGCTTCATTTATAAGCTGTGTGGATCATCTTTAGTGTGATGCTGGTTGGATTGCTGAGAATTGTGATTTTTCAGATTAAATGTCCAGAAGCACAATTGCACAATTTGTGACTTTTAAACACTTTGACTAAAAAATTCTTGTAACAATTGAATGACTCCTCAAACAGTAATAACAAATGAAAGCCTTAATTATTGTACCATTTTGACAAACAGTGCATGCAGTGCTATCTATAACTTTAAAAGCCTCCTACCAGTTTTTATTACTGGATGAGGAAGAAGGCAGGATTCTTACAGTGTGATGAACCATTAGTTCAGGTATTGTGAATAACTCAGATATAGATTTTTTTTCAGCAGATTTGATATCAGCTTGATACTCTTGTTCTCCATCATGACTCACAGCTAATTAAGAAAGAACAGATATTATCTCTTTTTCTGTGCACTCAGGTATGTTTTGTTTTTTGGACAGACCTAGTCCAAGTGTAGACCAGTAGAGAGAAGTGAGCATTACAAAAAGCAAATTCACGAATATGGGTCCTGTTTATGCATAATTTTACTCAATGATAATCTAAACTATGTGTGGATGTAGGATTTCCTCTAAGACTTTGAGGAATCTGATAAGATTGTCTTTCTGTTTATTTTACTGTTGTATATACTAATTGAAGTTCAACTGTCATGTCTATTTCTTTTGAAATTCATAGAATTGACATCTGACCTACACACTACTAGGATTTTTGTGGAGGGCTTTTTGGTTATTTTTTCTGGAAAGTGAATTAATTTTGGTTTAATGGGACTCCAGGATATATCCTGGATCTAGTCAGAATAAGAAGTTTACACAATATATTTTAGATCATATCTAATATTTCAGATATTTCTGGTAATTCGGGAATTCATCCATGAAGTATTTTTCTCTGAGACAGGTAGATAGGTTGATAGACCTATCTAGATAGATAGGTAGATACTGATTCTTCTCAACATTAAATGTTGTTCATGGACAGTTCTGCACAGTGACAGAGTCAAGTTACTTGCAGTAATGGATGAAAACAGTTTATTTTTGCAGATCTCTTAAGAACAGTTAGATATATACCTGTGACTACAATAAATCTGATCTCAAAATTAATCCCACATATATAAATAAATGAAAAAAAAATTGCATTGTGGCCATATACCTGTAATCACCTGGGTGGTGTGGGGTTTTTCTTCATCTGATTGCTTGTTTTTAAATCTATGTTTAATAATAGTAGATTTGAGAATCCTGAGAGGTTATTTATTTTCTTCTCTTCCTATTGGGAAATCCAGTGATAAGGAGTTGGCACAGAGAATAGAGGTGTTAGATATGTATTCTATGAGTGTGAGCAACTTTGTAATACTTTTTTTTCCCCTGAAAATTAGGAATGGAGAATAATGCTGTCTTTCCCTTGTAAAACTAGTAAAGACTCTTTCTGGCCTTATTATAAAGCAGAGCAAGACATGTTGAGAGCTCAGCCCCCAGGGGGACAGGGTGCCTGGAAGCCAAGCTAGCTCGAGGCCGATGCCATGGGCCAACTCCCTTAGCAAGCTTGGTAGTGATCAGCTCTAAAGAGGTTGCAAGCTCTCAGGATTTCAGCTCTGGCTTGCTAGGTAAGTTGCCCTAGGCTGAGGCTGCAGCAGACGGCGAGAGAGGAGAAGGAGAAGCACTGGCTGGTTCCACAGAGATGGCTTTATTGGGTATGTCTGTGAAGGGTCCCAGCAACAGCTCTTCTTCTGTCAAATGGGCTAAAGTATGCCCTTTTTATAGGGTTGGGGGGAATACAAACTTAACCAATGGTAAGGGTATAGGGGAATCCAGATTTGACCAATAGTAAGGGTTAAAGTAACATAGCCTCATAGGGTTACAGAGTTTCAGCATTCCTATTGTTCAGATTCTCCATGGTGCCTTTCCTATTTCCATGGGGTTTACTACATAAAACTATACATTGTCATTCTTTATTCTTCACAGAACAAAAAACGTCTCTAGGCTCAGTTACTTTCCAAAACTGGAAAGTAACTTTTACTTGTAGCTCCAACAGTACAAAAAGTGCCAATGCCATAGAAAATTGTGGAGTATTTTATCAAGGCTAGCACTGCAGCATTACCTCTCTAGCTGATCTTGTACTGCTGTTGACCCATAGCATGACATGCTTCTCCCAGACAAACGAACAAAAAGTGCTTTACTTGGGATTTAGGGCTTTCAGATTTGAATTTTGAGATTGACTGGGAGCCTCACAGCTCACGGAGAGGCTAGGGTTCCTCACATTCCATCTTTTATAGTCTTTCAAGCATTTTCTGGTTTTATTCTGCCTCCATTGTGTCTTGCCCAGGTCCACTAATCAACATCCAAAGGAAGAGACAGCTCTGCTTTCTCCACTCTTATTTCAGAGGATCAGTCTTTGCAACTGTACTCTCAAGCCTGGACCTGTCACTACATGCCTGTATTAGAAGTCCATCTCCAGCTTTTTTGTAGGCTCTCTTCAGGTACTGCAGGGCTGCAATTAGGCAACCCCAAAGTTTTCTCTTTTCCAGACAGAACAATCCCAGTTCTTTCAGCCTTTCATTGTAGGAGAGGTACTTCATCCCTCTTACTATCTTGGTGTCCCTCTTCAGGACTTGCTCTGACAGGTTGATACCATTCCTGTGCCTGGCACCCCAGAGCTGGTGCAGCACTGCAGGTGGGATCTCACCAGAGGGACAGAATCCCCTCCCTCGCCCTACTGCCCATGCTGCTTTGGATGCAGCCCAGGACTTGTTTGGCTTTCTGGGCTGGAAGTGCCCATGGCTGGGTCATGTCCAGCCTCTCACCCACCAGCACCGCAAAGTCCTTCTCAGCAGGGCTGGTCTCCATCTGCTCATCTCCCAGTCTGGGTGGATACTAGAAGGTTGCCCCAAGCCGGGTTAAGTACCTCACACTTAGTCTTGCTAAACCTCATGAGATTCCCATGTTCTCAGTTCTTGAGCTTTTCAGCTCCCTCTGGATGCCATCTTGTGTTCACGTGTGTCAACTGCACCACTCAGCTTGGTGTCATCTGCCAGTTTGCTGAGGGTGCACCTGATGCCACTGGTTTGTCATTGATTAGGCTATTAAATAACACTGGTCCCACTATGGGCCCCTGTGTTGTCACTGATTTCAGCTGGGACTCTGAGCCATTGACAACTACCCTCTGGATGTGACTGTCCTACAAATTCCTTATCCACCAAACAAACTTTATCCACCCGTCAAATCCATCTCCTGCCAATTTAGAGAGAAGGATATTATTGGCTTTACAGAAGTCCAGGAAAATGACATCTGTAAACCTTTCCTTGTCCATGGAGGTAGTCAATTCTGTCATAGATGGCCACTGGGTTGGTCAGGCAAGATTTGCCCTGGATGAAGACATGCTGGCTGTCCTGAATCACTTCTCTGTTCTCCATGTGTCATAGCAAAGCTTCTAGGAGGATCTGTTCCATGATCTTCCCAGGCACAGAGGTGATGTTGATGGGTTCCCAGGTGTGACGGTGTTCACAGGGGTCTCAGGTTGAGGGAAGAGATGAGGATTTGACTCCATATTTCAGAAGGCTTGATTTATTAGTTTATGATATATATTACATTAAAACTATACTAAAAGAATAGAAGGAAAGGTTCTTCTCAGAAGGCTAGCTAAGCTAAGAATAGAAAGGAATGAATAACAAAGGTTTGTGGCTCAGACACAGAGTCTGAGCCAGCGGGGCTGTGATTGGCCATTAATTAGAAACATCCAAGATGGGCCAATCAAAGATCCCCCTGTTGCATTCCACAGCAGCAGATAATCATTGTGTACATTTTGCTCCTGATGCCTCTCAGCTTCTCAGGAGGAAAAAATCCTAAGGAAAGGATTTTCAGGAAAAGATGTCTGCGACACCCAGGGTCCTCCTTTCTACCCTTTTTAAAGATGGGTACAAATCCTCCTTTTTCCAGTCCCCTGGGACTCCACCTGACTGCCATGACTTTTCAAATATTATGGAGAGTGCCTTGGTAGTTACATCAACCAATTTCATCAGGACTCTGAGAGGCATCTAATCATGGACTTATGTATGTTCAGGTTCCTCAAGTGGTCATGAACTTGATTTTGCTCACAGTGGGATCACTTTGTTCTCTTTGGCACAGACAGAATTTTCCTTGAATGAGTCTACTTGTCTCCTTAATAGATAGGTCAATTAGTAACATTTCTAATTAGAATTCTGGATACAAATTTATTTTAACTTTAAATCTAATAGTAAAATTTTAAGACTGTTTGAAAATTAAGGATGGGTGATTAAAATGTGGTACCTGCTTCTTCAGCCCTACCATCTACTATAAAATCTGTCCCTAAAGAGCAGTCTGCAAGAGTAGCTTTTGTTATTCTTAGTATGATACATACTTGCTTTTACACCTCCTTTGACAGTGAAAGAATTAACAAGGTTAATGATGTTGACATTTTAAGTATCATAATTAAAATCTGATTTAGTGTCCATTAACATGAATGAGTCCTATTACCTGAAGTTATTCAGTCATTTACTCTGCAAACCTAGATAAATTACTGTAGGTATAAACTAAGCATGTTTAGTTTTTTGCTTTTGTTTAAAGCCCTAATTTATAGAGATTATGCGAGAATCAGACACTAAATATGATGCCCACATTAGCTTCCCTCCCAATAAAGGTTTTTTTAACACATCTGAAATCATTCATACACTTAATGAAAATTAGTGGTACAACACTTACCATTCTTCTTTCCTAGGTATATTTTGTAATTTTTGGGGATTTTGGTATACTTGAGTCTCATTTTACCTCAATTTTCTAAAAATACTTACAAAATTGCAGCAATACTGATTTTCAGACTTTTCTCCCTACTCTTGTACCTTCCAGAATGAACTCAAAACCCCAGTATGACAGATGAATGTAATGAAGCCCGTGCCAGCAGTCAGGGAATTCTTATGTGGATGAATATTTTACAGTTGTTCTTTGATGAGTCCAGATGAGCAAAGGTGTGTAGCAAGAAGATAGCTTGTAGTTTTAAGCCAACCTGATGTCGTGTAAAACTGTCACCAATTTAATCACGCAGATGATTAGCCAACACAGAGCAGCTGCCTTGCCCACCACTTGCACTGCTTGCCTCCTCAGGGAAGCAATGGCTAGTGGAGAAATGACAGTCTGAAGGGAGCCAGTAAACCAGGCATGAGTTGATCTTGGAAAAGTAAGGGATCGTGGAGATGTAGTACACAAATTTAAACATAATTAAGCTTTATTAATTCATAAAATAACCTCTGTTTTCTTCTGAAGTACTTTGTTCTATAATGTTCTGAGTTAATTAAAACCTCAGGTGTCTGATTTATGAAACAGTTATAAAGTGAGAGGTCTCACAAGAAGAAAAATCTACATATTGAAATGGGTTTTCAATAGATTAAAATTCAGATAAATTCATTTTTGTTTGTCCCTCTTGCATGAACTACAGCTGTCAAGGATCCAAATTTTCCTCTTGTTTAAAAATAAAGGCAGAGATACCTATTCAGATTTTCAGACTAAACATATTTATGTAGCAAAAATGTATTTGCCTATGAAAACCAGCAAAATGTTTCTCTGTGGCAAGTAGAGTTTTGCATGTAAATAGCTGTTTGTTTCAAATGAAAATTTATGCTTATCGTACAAACCAGGAAATCAGTGTTGTCTCAAATATATATACTATATTTCTCATAACTTTCTCTGACTTCTCATTTATTAAAAACTCTGGATGTTCATCCACTGTTAAATTTTAGACTTTCTTGGAAAGAAGTTTGCAAGAAAAAAAGAGGAGCAGCAATAAAATGCTTTCATCTAATACTATGCAATATTAGGAAATGAAAAGGAAAGACTGTTGCTTTGCACAGAATAGATTTGAATATTAAGAATGCAAAAATGCTTCTATATTTCATTTTATTTCATCTAACTGCTATATTGCATTCTAGTTTCTCTGTAAAATATGAAGTAATTATATTTCATGAGCACTTCAACTCTTAAGTGTAGGGGCTTTTTGGAAAAAAAAAAGAAAAAGATATTATCCAAATCTTATTTATGAAAAAGATTTCAATGAATATGGTTCAGAACATTTCTCTTTGCAAAAAGATATAAAGAAAATCTTTAATGAAAATGACTTAACATATTCACTGAGACAGAGGAAGAGCCAGACCAATATTGTTCAATCATCATCTTCTGCTAATGGAAACCCAAATAGAGAAATTTTGTGCCAGTCAGATAATGGCTTATGTTATATAATGCATTAACACAGAGTGAAAAAAAATAGGAATGCATAACAAGCTTTAGAAAGTTTTATTTTAATGATTCTGAACTACGTGATTCAGACCTTTGATTTCCATTCTCCATCTTCCAAGCACTGACTCATGGGATAAAAGCGATGAAGATCAGGTAAAATGTGATAAGGAACTGGCATTACATGCTGCTAGAATCACTCTTTCTGCTGTGCTGAGCCAGGTGGGGAGAGCGTGACTGTGCACATATATCCCACAGTGTGTGAGAATGTGCACATGTACCCCACAGTGTGTGTGAATGTGTACATGTATCCCAAAGTGTGCACGTATCCCACAGTGTGTGTGAATGTGTACATGTATCCCACAGTGTGTACATGTATCCCACAGTGTGTACATGTATCCCACAGTGTGTGTGAATGTGTACATGCATCCCACAGTGTGTGTGAGTGTGTAGATGTATTCCAGGAAAAAGGGAAGGAGACCTGTTAAGTACAACCATCTCAGTCACAGGTTAATGCTGCATCTTTTTCCTGCCAAATAAGAGTGATTGGTGGAGGTGCATCAAATGGAACCACCAGACATGTCATGGTGAGAGTAATAGAATGTTACAGGAACCATTATGCTGAAAATGTGGCTCTTTCTGGGGAACACCTGTAAGTATGTGCAAAATTAAAAAAGTGGCTTTGATTTGCAAAGAAGTATGAAGAAAATAATTTTCCCTGATTACACACAGTAGAACATTTCTAAAAATATTCTCAGAGCTTGTGCCTCAGTAACACAGGTATTGTTCTAATTGCAATATTATATTCTATTTATAAATTTATATTATCATATTTTTGTTTGTTTTACAGTCATCCTTAAAAGACTTCTACTCTATCTTATGCATAGATCAGAGCCTCAGTTTGTACCAGAGCACTTTCTTTGCATGCAGTATTATTTCACAACCCAAGCTACAATATCTATGATCTTTTATACTTTAAATTTCCTTAGAATTAGAGTCAATTAGCTTCCCTCATGTGTACCATATATCACATACAAGACAATCTTTTAAAAAAAGGAGGTTTAGCTACAGTTTCCTAACCATGACTCATCAGCCACTCCTATGAAGAGAATTAGTCCTATTTGTTTTTTGAGTTATGGGATGCATGGAAGAGTCTTGTTTGGGAAAAGTTGTGTGGAGAGAGTTTGTAGCTGATAGAATGGATCATGAAGGTGTACACTTGAATAACATTGGGTAGATTCTAATCTATAATTAAAGATATTAATGAAATTAAAATCTCCCGTGTCAATGTATACACATTTCAAGTTAGCATGATAATCAAGGGATGTGTGTTTTTGTTTAGCTTCTTTTGGGCTTTTATTTTTGTGGGGGGTTTTTTTGTTGATTTTTTTTTGTTTGTTTTTGTTTTTGTTTTTGGGTTTTTTTAAGGAAATAAAAAAAGAGGCCTAGTAAGTTTTGTGTAAGGCCTGTTAGACTTTTAAATATTATATTACTGTGTTCTTGACAGCGTTAATAATTTTTGTAATAAAGGACACCATATGTTTTCAAGGCCACTGTGATATGTGTAGAGTCTAAAAGTGGCTGAATGTTATCTCTTGAAAAATGTAGTAAATGAATAGTGCTATGTGCTTGATGTTAACTTTTTCTCAAGTATTCTTTCTTCAGAAATTTTTCCTTGAACAGGTCAAATTGCTTCCATGTTAGAAGTGTATATTACACAGCGTATGTCATGTACAATATTGATATTTAATAGAAAGAACACACATTAACATTTTCATTTTAAAATTATGATTATGAAATATTGAATGTAATGTAACTATTGCACCATGATGAAAGTGTGAACTGAATTTTTAGGTTGGGTGTCATCTATTAAAAGATACATAATTCCAGTGGCAACCAATTTTTCATCTAATGCACTTTCTCCTGGAAACTACTGAGAAAGTTTTGATTTTACTCTAGATTGGTTTGTTTTGGTTTTATTATCTTTTATATATTATTGAATTTAAAACATCAAGCCTTATTCTTTCAAAGTAACTAGATCCAGGTGTAAATGGTGGAAGTCTGTATTTTTACAAAAATGGCCTGGAATAAGTTTCTACAGCAGAGAACCACAAAACCTCTTATCTTACTTAGCAAATATTAAGAAATGTTAGGTATGTCTATGAGAGTCTATTTTTAATAGCAGAAGGGCTTTTCATATTCTGACCAAAGTACTGTGCAAAAAATTAAGAAATAAATGAGACTGGGCAAATATTTATTTGCAGTAGTTACATGACTTTCAATTGATCATGTTAGTCTGTATTATCTTACAACAATTTAATTATGTATTGCAGAAATATTTATCCAACCACGCCAGGTAATAGCTTGAGAAAGGTCAGGAAGAAAATTCCTGGCTATTTATAATGATTAATAACTGATTCTACAAAGTTAAAATGCTCTGTGGAAATACATTGACTGCATCTGTATTTCTGTTGTATCTTGGCTTAAGACCAGAAAATCTGGGTACCCGATAACACGAAACAAAAACTAGGCTGAGAAATCAGTAATTTCTCACATGTAGTAAGTTAAGAGTTTGCAGAACACCGTTGTTCTTGATGTCTGAGAATTTTTGCAGAGCTAATGAATAAAAATGCTTTGATACAGTGAAATTTAGGCTCAATTTAAGGTTTTACTGCAGACACCTGTTTTCCTGACATTTCTTATTAATACCCTGTGTTTTTTTCATCTGATTTCATTTTCTATTCAAATACTTTTAGGAAGTTATCACAATTACTGAGGAGAACACAATGATTACCAGCTTCTTCATATAAATTCAGAACTAAATGGACCCAAAGCAGAATATTTTTTCAAAAGCCTGGCCTTTGACATATAGTCAAAAAAAGGTAATAATTGTAAGTATGATTGGAGTTCAGCAGATGCTACTTTTTAACATGAAAAAAAAAAAAATTCTTGTTTTTACTTCTGACAACACCTCAAAGTTCCAAGAGCTCAATATTCTGTGTCCAAAACTGCCTGTAAACAAATGTGTAGGGAAGAAATACATAAATATGATTGGCCTATATGACATTTTCTAATATTATCTCAGCCTTAAGATGTTCTCGTTTACTAGACATGGTATCTAGGAACTTTGTTACCATCAGTGTCTCTTATATTTCCTCTGTTGTATCCATGTAAATTTTATGTATCTATAGCAATTTTTTTAACTTTATTTTTAAGCCAACTCCATGTAGCATCTACTTTTATATTTTTGGAGTATGGTCCTTAAAAGCCTCATTTCATAAACCTTCATTCCTGAAAGACTGTGTAATCAGTCATTATCTATCCCCTAAAAGCCATACATTTATTACATAATATGACATATCTGTCTAAACTAAATATTTCTGTGTAAAGTTTTATATAATTTGATAATCTTTTTCATTTTTCTGTCTTGTTATACTACATTCTTTTTAAGATAGGAGACCACAACTGAAAAGCATAGTTTTATGAAATCCACAATTCCCATGCAATTCCCATATTATTCTTGGTTTTTTTCTTTTTCTCCTCTCCTAAATCATCCTTGTATTTCTTGATATTTGAGTAGAATTGTGAATTATTGTTAACAAGAAAACTTTTTCCTGGAAAGTTTTTTATTAAAAACTCATGAACTTGGCCTTAAATTTTTAATGAGTAACTCAGCATACATTATTTTATTTGTAAAGCTGGGATTGATTTTTTTTTTTTAACTTACATTTTAAATTTATCCTCATCCACTTTTGGTTCTATGATAATCACGTGGATTTGTACAGTCTTTCTGCACTTCTCTGCAGTCAATTTTAGTCCTAATTATGTGGGTAACAGTGTCAACAGCAGACTTTCACACTTTGCTCTGCATTTTCTTTTCTGTCTCATTTACCAATTCATGTAATTTAGTGATACAGTTGATATTTTCATTATCATAAAACAATACATTTTGAATATTTTGTTTAAACATTTATTGAAGAATTAGCATTTTTTTTAAGGTAAAATACATTCTGAACAGACCTTGCATTCCCAAATTCATTACTAAAATTACTGCCAATAGCATATGACACACTCTAAGTTAAAAAAGTGTATCCTTCTGCAATGAATCCTTCTGCTTCTCTCTATTAAATCTTTGGTAGCAGGATCTGAACACTGAAGTATTGAATACTTTAAAAAGTGTTGTTGAGCACAGATGTAAAGCAGTTAAGATACAAAAATGACTTTTATTATTTTAAGTGTCTATTCCCTGTTCCAGCCAAGGAAGACTGGTGGAAGAGACTGTGATTTTGGTTGTGTACCATGCAATGTGTAATTACTTTTCATTTGTCAGTCACTGATTTTATAGCATGTGATAACATTTCTTTGTGGCATAATTTGTCTTCAATTGACACTTTTTTCTTCACATTTCTGTTGCAACCGTTGCACTGGGAAAAAAAAAAAAAAGTAAAATTTTGAGAGAATACACCAGTCCTACAGGAAAATATTTGACTTTTACAAGCATGCAATATACAGCTTCATCAAACTTTTCTTTGCTGCATTTAAAATTGAATGATAGATTAATTAATCCTGCATTAATATTTATTATTTAGAAGCATGACTTTTGGCCATGTAACTCTTGTAGATTTTCTTGATTTTCTCACAAACATGCAATTAATATGAAATAGTGGATAAGTCTTACTAGTTCTAGGTTTCCATGGGAAGGAAAATAACTTTTTTGCCCTCTCTGTGCCATGTGTGTAATGCCAGTGAACTTGGTAATAATTGCTACAGAGATACTCCTATTTTTATGCAACTAATTTTAAAGCACTTTGATTCTTCAGAGTTACATATACTTTTTTTGTTGTTGTTGCTTATATCATCACAAAGTGTTACATAAAACTGTAAAACAGTTTTGGTTTGTTTATTTCTGTTCACTGCAAAGTAAATACAGATCTTAGTACTGCAGTTCTGATCTTTCATTCAACTTTCAAGAATAAGCGTGAGTCTCTTGACATGACATTTTTAAAATTTCAGATCCTGGGTCCATTTTACTTGTATTTAAGATAAAAGGTCTTAGTTTCTGGCAGCCTGAAAATATGAACTAATAATAGTTAAGGAAAAAACCACAATTCAAGAGAAAGAAGGTCCCTTTGTCTGAAATCTCATATTTTAACTTAAAGCTGTCCTTTAATTTCTGAAACCTCAAAGCGGTCAGTATTGAATGCTGAATAAAAATATGACTGCAATTAAAAAATAGCAAAAAATAGTAACAGGATATTTTCAAGAAATACTTTTTTTTTTGCTACAAAATCATGCCAATTTTATGAAATCAATGTATCTGTTGAGGAACTACAAATGGATCATTTGTGTCCTGTAAAGATAGTCTCTAAAATCACTTTGAATATTTCTGAAATGTTTGTCATTAATCAACCAAAATCAAATAAGCATTTCAGTCTAATTTTTTTTAAAAATCTTTTCCCTGATAACTCTTTGAAAAAGTTCTGCATCACTCCAAAGGTTTAGCATCCTGACATTTACCAGCCAATTGTTTAAATAATAGCAATGAACAATCAATAATGACGTCCTGGATACAGCAGAATCTGGACTACCTTTTAACTGCCTAAAAGTAAATAATCTTCTGTAAGTTTCTATGTCTAGTTTAAATTTTAATATAAACACCACCTGCTACTAAAGAGGGATACTCCCTGCTCTCAACTGTTTTTCTGCCTCTTTCCTGACCAGCACTACTGCCACTGTACAGCTGAATGAGAGGGGCTGTTATTCCCAAAAACTAATCCTTTTTTTTGATAGTGGTTGGAGAAGGAGGTGGAGAAGAGACTGGCTGAATAACATCCTGAACTTAGCTCAGAGAAATAGTGGCCTTTCAAAAGTTGTTCTTTTCTAAAACATCAACATGTGAATAGCCAGCTGACAGCAAGCGCCCTAATTCTTGTTCCAGATGTCCAAGGACTTTGGTTTCTGAACCTGATGTAATTATTTTACTTCTGGAGATTTCTGAGATAAATTGATGAGTGCAAAATTGGCTCCTGTATATCAAATATATGAAAAAAATGTGAATGTTGGAGTAACAGTGTGCTTGAGATCTTTATAACACTGTGCATGATGGTTTTCTCTAGCAAATAGATTTTTGCAGCGCAGTAGAAATTTTTAAGAACCCAAATTCTTTCAAGTAAGTTTTCATTGTTGATGTTTATTTGATTTGAACTTTTATATGTTTTCTTTTATTCAGAAAATTTGGGTTTTTTTTTTGTTCTGCTGCCACAGTGTCCTCTGCATTAGGGATAGTTAAGAACTAAGTCAATATTTTGCTGGTTCAAAATATGGAGGGGTCTCGCACCCAACTGGCAATTCTGAAAAACATTCATGCAGTTTTCTTAATGAGTAGGGCAGCTCTCCTGATAAGCCTGAGGCACCCCTCTTTGACATGAAGAGCACAGAGTTAAAATTTCCCGCTATTCCTAATAGGGCAGAAGTCCTCATTCTTTTGTTTCCCAGAAAATGGTAAGACTGATTGTGAAACTGTGCATTCATGTCCCTGTGGTATTCATTATATTGGAAGCCAGGAACTACCAGCCTTCGGCAGCCATTTCAGTTTTCTTTTGCGTTTAAGGAAATATCCTTATTTTATTTAATTTTTATGGCTAGTTTTCTCCAAGCATCCTAGTCGTGCCAGACTAATTACTGCAGGATTGTGACATGGCTTAATGGACAATACTAGGCATTCCTCTTAGTCTTTGGAAATTATTAAACCGTTTAGTGGACCTATTTTTGCTTGCACCTTCCTGAATACCCACATCACTAAGAGGTCACTTACAAAAGAAAAATGACATATTTTCTGAGTCAGTTATTGTTTTCTATATTGCAACAACCTTACTTAGCATCGAACCACCACCATATTGTAATAGTGTTTCTGAAGTTGCAAATAGTTTGCTAAAAAAAACCAAAATGTTTAGGCTTCTTAATTTATATTTTTAAATGCTTCTTTGACCTTTGTTTTCCAAGTAATGATTCCAGTCAAACAATAGATTATATTAACTGCTATTATGATCCTCATTATTGTCTACAGGAGAAAATATAAAGTCTTCCTTTGGCCAATCCAATTCCTCATTTTAAATTGTTTTCCAATATGCTGACAGTTGGATTGAAAGAACTATGACATGTTATATTGTAAGGAGTAAAACAGCTATGATTGAGTGTGGGGGTATAGAATATAAGAAAATAAAGATAGTGCAGAAGGTAATCTCACCCCTGAGGAGTTGCAGCTGTATTAACTACCAAAGATTAGGAACAGGCCTGCCCTTAACAGGCCACAGCTGTGTCCAATGAGGTTGAGTGCTATAGAAGAGTGGGTTAGCCGCTGGAGGAGTGAGTTGGAGTTTTTTGGTTGTGGTGTGAGGAAAAAAGAATCAATGCTGCAAGGAGATGCCCATGAGAAATCACTGAGAAGGTATGAGAGCTTTGCAACAAGATAACAACAATTAGGGATCTACATAAGTATATTTTGACTTGTTTTTTTTGTTCGGTTTTTTTCAAGGTGAGGATTATGAATAATGATTCTAATAGTGTTTTGGAGTATTCTCTCAGATATCATTCTGAAAATGTTAAAGAAAACTCTATCAAAGTTATTTAAAGGAAGACGTGAAAGCAGAGATGAATATCGAATCCTTTTAGGTACAATTTTGTCAGTCTCAAGAAAGTCAGCTGGGTTTAATTCAGATATGTCTTTCTATACTGAAATAAGACTGTTTAACCTCATAAGTGTCTTAATTTATTTGCTGTTTTAAATGCTGGTATCTTTGTATGCTTGTTATAATTTTAAACATGACCTATACTCTGAGAAGATGTCAAAATAAGCGCTATCTTTACCTCACGCATTGTAAAAAGTCAAAACTCAGGGTCTGAAAAAGTAGAAACTGCAAATGGAAACAGTTTAGAATTTTGTGTGACAAACTCACAGGGGACACATTGATCCACTGTGAAAACAGATGACAGTGTGGGCTTGTGAAGTGCGTATCTATGAGCTCATATGTGATGCTGTAGTGCATCCTCTCCTCACTAACTCACCTAACTCTGCATGATGACACAAAGAGCATCCTCTTCCAAAGTCTCATGAGAGAGTGATGCAGGATTTTAATCAAGAGAGAAGCAGTCACCAGCTACAGTGTTCTTCCTCTTTGGTAACTTCATACCAGGTACAATTCCAGCAGAGTTGGCAGACAGCAACCAGGGCCCATAAATGTGGCCGGGGTCCTGAAGGATTGTACAGCAATGTGCTCACTATTCATATGTTCATTTATGAGAATTCTTTGGAGGAATCTTTGAATTATAATATAGTTTTATTACTGATTCCTGATCAGTTAATACTGTTGGTTGTATGACAGAAAGCTGCCTATATATATCTCTTTTGAAGATAAAAAAGCTGTGCTTTTGTTATTATTTTCAAGTTTCTGCTCTAAAAACTACAGGGTGTGAAAGGAGCACAGAGAAATAATGTCTGAAATTTCACCTCAAGACTTGGGTCTTTCTAGACTGCCATAATATTTTAGCGCCTTGCATGGTATAATAACCTACATTGAAGATGTGATGTTAGTACTGTTTTGAATCACCTTTGGAATTAGGTGTATGTGAATTGTATTACAGAATAAAAGTATCAGCTTCTGTGGCATTTAAAATTAGGTTTTGGTTCTTTGCTAAAAGAAACCTGCCCAGAATATTCTACTTCAGGCAGATTTGTTTTAATTTTTTAGTTGTTTTTAAATTAATAATCTCAATTTTTATTGTGCAGTTGAGTTTTGTGTTGACAATTTTAAACTTGTTTGTAGGAACCACAGAGAAAGGGAAAACTAAATGCTGGCAAATATAGAGTTTTAGTATCCAGTGAAGTCTAAAGAATGAAAATTCCATAGAAAGGGGTAAATGGGTATACTTATGTTCAAATCAATACCAATTAGTACATTCAATAATTAAAATAATAAATAAATACAAGACAAATATTAGGATACATGGAATAGACCACTGGTGACATCATTCTAGATCATCTGCAGAATGAAATAACTGGCTATCCAGGATTTCCTTCTATTTCCTAACATGGCTTTTACAATATGGCTGAAAAAAAATATTCACAGTCAAAGTTTCAATTTCTGGTGTCAAGGAGAAGTAGCTTTCTGCACAGAAGAACTGATGCTCCAGTAAATGGAGTGTTAGTGGTTGTTTTGTTCAGAATTTTTTGTTTGATACATTGATGGGTTCTTTTGGGGGTTTTTTTTGGTTGGTTTTTTGTTGTTGTTTTTGTTTGTTTGTTTTGGGTGGGGTTTTTTTTAGTTGTTTTTGAGCATGGTTTCAACCTTGTCTATATGAATCAATGAGGAGCTAAATTTATCAAAGGCTTGGGGCTACTATAATGCTGAATATGCCCACAAATTTTATTGTGTTGAGCAGAAAGCAAGTTTCCATTCTAAAATACATGCACAGATGTGTGCATGCACCTCCTTCCCTCAACAAAAAAGATGGGAATAACAGAGATGAAAAGTTGTTTTTCTTTTATCTAGAAGGCCTCTTCTTGTATTTAAAAATGAAGATTATTGTTTTTAAAAATGAAGACCCCTTTCCTTTAAAAAAAATTAAAGATTAAACTTTTTGATATTGCAAGGTTAAATGTGAGGGAAAACAGTTCAGGGAATACTGACAGTAGCTTTAAAAATATTTGGGTTTAAAAATAAAACACATTTACATCTATGTTACTGCACCATACTGAGGCGAAAAAATAAATACACACAGAGTAATTAAATACATGGTTCTTTATTTTTTTTTTTGCCCTCAGGACAGAAAGAAAGGAATTAATGGAATCTCACCTTCTCTAAATGATTAAAGTCACCATGTTTTCTCCATATGGGAAATAACAGATGAGCACTTACCAGAATTTTATATGTTGTAACTTACCACCACAAAAATAAAGATAAAATTTGGAGGAGTAGTATATGGCATTCTCTTTTACTTAAATGATTTATTATGGCTGTTGTTATGTAGAAAATAAGCACTTTGGCCAAAACTGCTTTGTACTAGATTTTATGAATGCTTTGAAGTACTTAGTAGAGAGAAAATACATCTAGAAGATTATCCTTAATCAAGTAGGAATGAAGGAAACAAAATCTGGAAAATCAACAAGGAAGAGTAAAAGAAGCATGAGGCAGGAGCATGTCTGGGAGCAAGGCAAGATCATTTCCCATCTATTTCAGATTTTGGTAGTTTAAAGCCATAACTATTGCGTGTTGTTCTGGTCTGTGTCTGAAAATCAATTGGTAGAGATAGAGCACTAAAATGTTACAGCAAAACCTGCACCAGAGCAAGAGTGGGGATGAGGGAAGAGAGATGAGAATGGGTCTCCGATGCTCTTTGTCCTACCTGAAAGAAAGACGAACATCTTTTACTTTCTGGAGATGAAGGAAAATGTGATGGGAAGAGGAGATGAGGAGGAAAGGGGAAAAGTTCATGCTCTTTACAAACTTGAAAAAAGAGAGAATAATCTCTTTGCTGGAATAGGAATTATCTCCAATGTCTGAAAGAGTAAGTTCTTTAATGTCAAAACCTCTAATACATAATCAGTGCTTCTTTTGCATATTACAATACTAGAATAATCATGGTGGGTAGGTTAACATGGGATTTCTTTTTGTGATTAGTTCACACAACCATAGCTCTTCATGGTTAAATGGTATAATTCACTATTCATGACTTTATAGCGTGAATTCATAGTTACACATGACAGCATTTTGTGAGTATTCATAATCAGTTGGTTCCTAGCAGAGATATTTGGAATTAGTAGTATGCAAAACACAAAAAATATTAAGCAATTTTATATATTGGTAGTCCAGAATCTTCGTCTTCAGTTTGCCATCCAAAGTAAAACTTTTTTTATATATTTTGCACAGTATCAATAATTTATGACTTCAAATTATGAAGCTTGAGCAGTTTTCTGTTGAGAAAACTGAGAAGCATGCTGTCAAATATAATCTCAGATGTAAATGACAAAATACCCTTCTCTATCCTATTTCTTCTGCACCTAATCTAAAGAACTGAGAAATTCTACCAGATTTTATATCATTGTCTTGTTTTGATATTCCATCATTAATACTATTTGAGGGAAGAAACACATTTGATCTACAGATATCCACAATCAAATGGATTTTTATGGATACAAATATCCAATATCTAATAGTAAAGGATGGAACTAAGGGCTCTTCATTTCTTGTGGTGGTTTTTTAATTATCTGGACTGGGATTGTTTTTGGGAACTGTCAACGTAGCACAATCAGAATGTGGGTATGTTCAGCTGAGCATAACTAACATAAGATAATGTTGAGCTCTATGGTCTATGACAAGCATCATACACTCAAGAGTCTTAATGTTTTTCTACTTTGTAGTTGGCCTTTAAGATTTATTACTGTGTGATATTTAAGTAGCAAACAGTACTGAACATGCAGAATCAAACAGGAGTATTGAAGGAATTTAATAAAGTAAATAATTACCAAAATTAATGAAGTGCTTAGAGTAAAATATAACTTCATTAGGACATTTAATTCAGGAGGAAAAAGTAAACCTTGTTGTAATGTTTTGCTAAGTAAAGTAATTACACTGTTGTATCACAAATGTAGTACATTCATCATTTTGTTTTTCCTGAATGTTTTGTCCCTGTTGAAAACAATGACTATTACCAGTGAAACACATGCTGCAATTCGGTTATTTTTCTGAGAAGGTTATGCTGTCTGTTCCATAACAGTAAACAATTTTAATTAACATGCTTACTTAATTGATAATTAGAAGAATTAATAAAGAGGACAATAAATGACATTCAATGGTAGTCAGTTTACATACAAAATATCAGTCAAGTATTGTAGTAGAAAAATAATGAAAATCACACAGCTCTAATAAAATAATTTATCTTCTCTACAGGTGAATGTTCATTGGAAATGCAATATGTTTTCTTTAAACCAATTACTTTGTATTAATTGTCACATACAACACAGAAGTATAGCTCATATTAATGTTTCTTTGAGTATCTTCCTTATGACTGCCCATTTAGATGATGAATTGTGTGCATTGCTGTAGGACTTTTATTCCTTTGAAAAAAACCTCTTACTAGATAGCCAAGAATTGTGAGGGGCCCATAAAGATGACAAGAAAACGCTACTCTCTGCCAGAACTTTAACAGTTTACTTTTAAATAAAGGACATATAAATGCTAACTAAAATTGCTATTGATGTATGTGCTGTCTTCCAACACTTTCCAATCATGAGAAAAACTTTTACGCACTCTGTGATTTCAATTTCATCAGTGTGATAAAAGTTTACTGGTATCAAATAATGAATGGTCACACATAGCCCCATTCTTTCTAGCCCTGGTTTCCAAAAGCACTCTTTCCCCCATGTATCTGAACCCATTTGGCTCTGAGTAACAGGACATATAAAGTGTCAAAGGCCTGTATCTCTTGGGAATTGCATCATACCCCAGGATTTCTGTGAATCCCCAAAGTCTCCATTGCTTAGGGAAGGATGACTCTTCTTCCTTTTAGTAATTAGTCAGTAGACTGTTTTTTCCCTGCTGTGGAAATTAGTCTGTGATTATTCATGAAATATATTTTTCTTCAAGGTGTTTTGTTTTAGTTTTATTTGGATAAAAATAACACTTTATCCATTACAGCCTTTCCTTTAAATGAATAGTTTTCCTATTATCTTCTAAACATGCTTTTGAATTCAAACTATGTTTATGTAGACAGCAGCCCTGTTGGATTTTTTAGCCCCTTTAGGTATATGCCTCTCAAAGAGGAGTATCAAAGCAGCACTAGTTTTTTGAACTTAAACTTATATTTCTGGTTATTACAGTTAGATTCTTTACTGTTGAAACACATGGGACAGAGCTATAATAACCTTTTTTTTCCATACAGATTATGAGGTAGATTTGACCCATAATGCTCCATTGTTTAAAAAACAATTAAAAATGAAATATATGTTTACTTAGTAATAACATGGATAAAATGTACTTGACATAAAGCAACATCATTTGTAATATACGCAGTTACCTGGAACTTTGGGCAAAAAGGATCATAGAATTGTAGAGTTGGAATGGAGCCATCAGGATTATTGGGTCCAACTCCTGGCCCTACACAGAACATCCCCAAGAGTCACACCATGTGACTGAGAGCATTGTCCAAACAGTTATAGAGCTCTGTCAGGCTTGGTGCTGGAACCACTTCCCTGGGGAGCCTGATCAACCACCATCTGTAGGAAGAACTTTTTCCTGGTATCCAGCTTAAACCTCCCCTACTCAGCCTCATTCCATGAAGAAGAAATAGCAGCTCTTGGGAAGATGCTAGGAAAAAGAATGAATTCCTGACTATGCAAAAAATGCAGCTGTGGAGAGGACAGAAGTTAGCCTGAGGAAGTAGGTTATCCATCTATATTCCCTAGCTCAGCTCTACTGGTTGATAATAATTTAATGCTTTTTTAATGGTTGGACTTGATGGTTTTAGTGGTCTCTTCCAACCTTAATGATTGTCTGATTCGTTAATTTGGCAGTATTGGGTAAAACCTATGGTAAACTCTAATAAAGGCATTGTAGGTCTTTTTCCCTTTTTCTTGTACATAAAAGTAGCAAAGTCTTTTTACTAATGAAAATATTTACAAGTTCTTTTTATTTATTTGCCACTCTTTATTTGCCAAGTGTCCAAATTATTTTTATTTGGTCTTTTGGTTGCTTTTCCTCCATATTGCCCTTTGTTTTGAGTCTGGACTTTGTGCAGCACTTAATAGCTTCTTTAAAGCAGTATGAATTTTAGTAGCATAAACAGACATAAATTTTAAAAGTGCATAGATAATTCTGGAATAATTCTTAATAATATTTTCAATAAACTTAAAATCTGACACTAGATTTTTCTATGGTAGCTGGCTTCTATTTATATGTATTATTTGTTTAGTTTATTTCATTATCTATTTAAGGACAGCATTTAAATAAGCATAAATTATGTTTGTGTTAAGTAATATGGGCTTAAAATGTAAAAATCAGGCCAGAAGTATCTGTAAATAATATGAGAAACTTAATAATTAAGTTTGCTCTTTTAAGTGCAATCTTCAGCAGACACATGTTAAGGGTTTAACTCGGCAAAGTTACCAAGTCACTTGAATACCATCACAGAATATAAAATACACTCTAATGATAGCACTATGGAATTTTGTTAGCAACATAAGACCTGTAATTAAACAGCAAAAGTCATGGGTATTTTGCAGTACAGAAAGAAAGCAACAAGGGCTGAGGACATCCTGGATGTACCTGAATGCACAAAGATCATGCACTGCCAGATTTCTTAAATGTAAGAGAAAGTAAAAATCATCCACAAATTTCCACAAATTGCATCTGAAATAGAAATTCTTTTGTAACATCCAGGTGTCAGAGTTGATGTTTAACTTTAGGAGGAAAGAAATGTGGGAACAAAACACTATTTATTTGTTGTTAACAGTACAATTAGGAACTAAATTGACTCATCAGAGAGTAAAATTCGTTCTAGATTAAAAGATAAAAGTGACAGAAGCTGTGCATTTTTCTCTAATACAGGATATTTTTTACAATATTCAGTTCAGCAAATGGACAATTTTTTCACCCTTAAGTTTTTGGTAGGAGAATAGCACAATTTGAACCTCATTAAAAAGAAATGATACAGTGTTCACCTGTTTGCTTTCATTCTAATTATCAGATACAATTAACCTGAAATTCCCATCTACGTTTACTTAGGCATATAGGTGAAGATAAGAAAATAAGCAAACAAATCTCAGGTGGGGTTTTTTTATACTTTTGGCAGGGGATGGGAACTGTTTGCGACATTTTTTTCCACAATGGTGAGAATCTCGACTTAAAAGATCTCAATGATAATCCTAAAAATACTCAGTGAGAAATTCTATCTTACTTTAAAGTTATGCCAGCATTTTTGGCATATTTTTTGCATGAGAAGTTTGTTGTAGCCAGTGTGTGATGCAATTTTTCTTAGCATTTATATTACTTAAACCTAATGTCATTCCTTCCTAGAGTGAGAGTTCTCCTTTATGAGTTATGCATTCTGTGGGGGACTCATTTAAATCATTATGGGTTAAAAACTCTCAGATTGACAGTGAGTGTAACTCATTGGTGATTTTCTTCTTTAATACAACGTGACAGTTATTTCATACACCTAAGTGATGATTTTTTGACTTTTGTTATTTCTAATAATATTTTGTGCGGAGTGTTATAAAGACAGCAAGGATTACTATTGCTAATAGTTGGATTGCAGCCTTTTATGTTCAGTCTACAAGGTCTCTAGGCTAGGAACTGCAGGCTTGCTTTGCCTAGACTTGCTCTAGGCTTGCCTGAATATTGGTTTACTATGTTAGATATTGCCTAATAGTCAGGAAACTGTACCTAATTTTTTCACTTAGACTTAAATGATCACATGGTGTAAAAAGTACTGCTAATAATGTAATTAAATTTCTGTAGTTGATAAAGAATAGTAACAAGTTATTTTGTGAAGATTTATTTTTTCTATGACCTGTGAATAAAAATTCAGGATAAAGGAATACAGGTATGGAATTGAACGTCCAAAGCTCTGAAACACTCACCAGTGGGCCATTAAGGGCCATTTAAGGAATGTAGCCTCGGAAAAAACAGGTTTGGAAACCACAAATGTAATGTAGGGAAGTAATGAGTGTATGTAAAATATGCTTTAAAGTGTACATTTGGATGTCATAGAGAAATGTGGATCAGTGAATAAATCAAGGTGTATAGAATGTTAGAAGTTATACAGAAATAATCCCTAGAGGGTCCTAGAGTGAGGAGGAAGAAGCCATTTTCATAATTTCACAAGGGCCAGGAGAAGAATGATCTTCATGTCAAAGACGAAGGGATAGAATGCAAGGAAGTATCTGCATATGAAGTTTCACTGTGTCACTATTTCATTATTTAGGGGTCTTTATAAGTAACAGCAGTCTTTTCTGCATAATAATAATAAAATCTGGGGTAATCATAGTTACTTGGTCAGAGTCTAAAGGTTTAAATTCATTCACTATTAAATTCTTGCCTTTACAGGAAGTAGGTTTTTTTGGCCCACATACACTGCAAAAGTCAGAGTGCAACCAATCTGCAGAAAGCAGGAAAATTTGACCGTAAAATTTATATGAAAAAAGCATCATGCTTTAAACAGCTAAAAGCAATTTAGAGATCATAAACCAGAACACAGTGAGAATGGTATTTAAAAACTATCAGTTGCTAAGAAAAAGATGGAGGACTTGCATTTGTTCAGTGTAAAGCAAAAAAACCTTTAAAGCTGAACATAATAGGGATGTTTAGAAATGTAGGTATGAAATGAATATTTCCAGTGCTGGTGTTTCTGGTAGTCACAGCATGTTGGTGCACAGCAACCTACTGAGAACTGCTGGTACAAAAAAAATTAATTATCAGTAATCTACATATTTACTGATAACAGGACAAAAGAAAATGAACTAAAATTTCAAGGGATAAATTATTTTTGTATTAGGGAAAACCTTCAGTATGATAATAATGAACATTCACTCACATTACCTAGAAGCTGGCTAGAATCCTTTTTGCTGGAGATCAAAATCTACCCAGTAGGTCCTCTTGTCCTAAGTAGCATGGCAGCTGCTTAAATTCACTTTTGGTAATATGTTTTTTTAAGTTTAATGGATGTATCTCTTTTGTCTCAGTTTCATTGAATTTTATAGTTGATTACAAGTTAATTTAGGGCTATATGGGCACTTTGCTTTTTAAAAATATTTTAAATATTAGACTTGTTTTTTGTTATTTAATATGTTGCTTTTACAGACAGTATCTAGGTCTCCTTGGAAAAGAAATTTAAAACTCAAATCAGATGAGCATTTAGGTAACCAGTAAAAATGTTTCTTTTTCTTTTTATCATTTGATTATAGATTTCTGATGTGTACTAGTTTGAAAGCAAACCAGTGGGAGATCCCAAATCAGAAATACAACTTAATAGGGAAATTAAAATAATTGCAATAATACAGAAACACTTGACAGGGTCGGAATACACCCTGACACCCTGTTGGTCAGGGTCAGTAGCAGTCCAATTAAACAGTGGCTGCAGTCCTCCTGGAGTGACAGATGTGGTTCTGTTGAAGCAGTGAGCCTGTAGAAGGTTTTGATCTTCCTCTGAAGATCCAGCAGTGGTTATAGAGCTCTTGTCCTCTGGGAATTCAGTGGATAAGGTTGTTTGTGGTGTTCTAGACCTCAGATTATATCCAGGTAGGAATGCCTGGTTCCTCCCCTGAGTGGTGCATCTCACAATGGGATAATGCAATTTTGGAGTCGTGCAGTGAGGCTTGATTAACATCCTATTAACAGAAGATACTCTCTTGGAGGGAGTTATGAAGGATGGGTCATGGAAGAGATTAAGAACACTGTCCCACCTGGTTTTAAGAGACAGTGATATAATACATACTTTTGGTTACATCTTACATTGTAACCCAAGACATGGTGGCAGACGTTCATACGCTTTAACTTAATTGTAATTTGGAGACCTCTAGAACCTCAAAAAATAAAAATTATCTTTCCCCTATAACCTTGTCCTTCAATAAGTCAACCTGAAGACACAGATAATACTGCCTGAGGCAGTAATATTTTCAAAACAGTCCACTGTTGACCTCTACTTACCTGAAAAAAAAAGACAGGAAAATCATTGTTTTTTCTATTGTCTTCAATGTGATTCTGTCATGCTGGTTAATTCCGTTCATGAATTCAGAGCTTTCAGACTGTTCTGCAGTCCACTTCTGAAGTCTGTTCAAGAATTTCCTGTTGGTACATAAGTTTTCAAAACAGCTTATTACACAAGTACATAGAACATTACCTAATTCAACATCCACCAGGTGAAAAACTTCAGAGTCATGTGAAATACTGCCATATATATGCATGTTTGAGCATTTGGGCTTCACTTTCCCCACTAATATGCCTCCAAAAAACTTTTTTTGCCTTCTTAGTCAGTTTTTTCCCTTTTCTATATTTGCCAGAACTATTTCTACTGACAAAAGTTCAACTGAACTTTTTTTAATGTAGATGATTTTGTTTAACTTCTATTGAAACCAAAGGTACTATGCAGCATAAGTAGCCTATTATGTTCTGATCTGTTTAAATACAGTGGTTTTTAAAATGTAAGCAAAAAGAAATACAGCATCAGAACATAAAAAATTTATCAGTAGCATCCAGTGGTCTCATTCAATGACACAATAAAATTACAGTGGCAATATTCACATGGACAGAGTTGAGTTGTTCTGATGCTTTAAAGGGTTTTCTTATTTGAGTTTTTTTTCATTGTGGGTTTGGGGTTTGTTTGTTTGTTTTGGGTTTTTTTCCATAAAAATGGGTACTGACTCATCACAGTATTCATACTATCAGAGGTTTGTGCAGTTACGAGACAGACATTATGGAGAAATACACGTCATAAGTAGAATAGGTTGGTTCAAGTGTATGAGAATGAAGTGGTCACTGTCTACCTCCTTTAATACATACTATTTATATATCATTAAATGTAGTTTATGCTTTGCTTCCTTTCTTGCTGTGCATGTGGTTTAAATAATTTATGCATATAAGAATAAAATTTTGAATTAAAAGTTATCACTCATTCTTTTACAAAAAGTAAAAATATTTCCTTCACAGTTTTGGCTTCTCACATAGCTGTCTGTGGCAGACAGACTTACATAGAGTTTGCACCAGAAGCATGCATCAACTCCCACACAGTAGTTTTTTAGACTTGCTTGTGTTGCTTTTTAAAAAAAAAAAAAAAAACCTGCTACATAGAAATGTCAGAATTCATGTCACATTGAACTGTCACTTCTTTATTAAGATTGTGTTCTGAGACAGGGAGAAAACAGTTTGCATTATATATAAAAAAATTTCTCTTTTTAGTCCCTAAAAGTTCCCTCTTTTAATTATTTATCGGAACATTTGTTCCCCTTCATAAGTATTAATGTTATTCCTGACAACGTTACCTCTTGAGACATGCTGTAGTGCAACCAAGATTCTTTGATACTGTGACATCTTCCATGTGTATTTCTGAAATGGCTGAAAACCTTCCTATAAGATGTGGGTGGGGGGAGACTTTATCAAAAATAAAAGCTGATTATTCCTAGCACTTAGGGTCCAACTGTGATATATACCAAGGATCTATTTCTACAAATGAGAGCACCAAGTTTAAATAAAATTTGTTGGGTAAAAAATGAGAAATTTATGCATAGGGATATATATAGAGAATATGAAAGCATATTTAAATTATATATTGTTTTTATGCTTGTTCTTGAACAAATTAAAAAGAGACTGATTACTGGAATACTTTTTTACTGGAATCTTACAGAAATTCTGAAGAAACAATAATCGATTGATACATACGGCCAATGTATCTTGCCTAGAAAGAAATATATTTTGTTGAAAACAAAATTAAACCCACATAAACTGACAGTATCACCATCCTTGAAAATCAACCACACCATTAATTCAAATTTTCTCTTTTTGTTTAAATTAAAACTTTAGTCTAAATTCATATTTTGTTGAGCATTTTTAGCCAAAAGTACCAATATGCTGCGGGGAGATGGTAGATGAGAATCAGATCAACTGTTGTGGTTTGATAAGAAGTAGGTTTTCTGGGATATGCTGTGGCCACCAGATATGCTGTGGTGTTCAGATTTTAATATTGGCACCTGATATGGCCACTGGGGACAATGTACACGCCTCTGAGAACACAGGGGTTAAAAAGCAGAGCACTCCCGTGGGAAGATCTCTTGGGTTTCTGGCGGGAGAGAGTTCAGATCTCTCCCCCGTCCAGCTGCTGCTGCTGGGCGGGGGCAGCCATGCGGCCGCGTGAGGTAGGCCCGGGGCTTGGAGACAGATGGGAGGTGAAGAGGCCCTTGCAGGATGGAAGGGTGGAGGAGCACCAAGAGGCATCGGGCAGCCCCCCCCCCCCCACCGCAGGGAGAGAGAGAGAGAGAGAGAGAGCCGGTGTCAGCCGGTGTCTATATTTGATAGCGGCCGGCCGAGAAGGAGAAGGGGGGGGGGGGGGTGCGGCGAGAAGGTGCCCAGCAGGGCAGCGTGGGAGCTCTGGACTGGCAGAGACTGAGATTTTTAACCCTTTTCTTGCATGATGGAAACCTTACAAATGCTGATCCTCCTGGAGCTGAATGAGAAGAGAGATAAGAGATAAGAGGAAATGGGCCACGAGAGAAGTGGAGAAGACTCTTAGGAACGATTTTTTTTTCCCTGTGACACAGAGACTGCATTTAGGGGGAGGCAATGGCTCAGAGCCAAGGGAGTGCAGTGATGTTGTGTGAAAGAGTGCGTGAACAGAGACAACGGGTGATGAGGGTGGTTGGTGCCCTCGCTCTTCAGTTGAAGAGAAGATCTCTGTTTTTGAGACCCCTCGGCCCCAGGGGGTGGAATTTGGGGGGTACAGGTGTCCCAAAGGTGAGAGACTGTGCTCTTTTTGGAACTGGACAAAGCACCCTTAAAAGGAGAACCCTAGAAGCAGCTCTGGTCCATGTGCAGTGGTGAGAGCACTGGGCATGGAAGGAAGATGTCACGATGGCAAAATGTTCTCTAGGCAATGCCACATGTGACAGGAAACACACGAGGTCACAACTGTGTTTCCAGGGGAAGCCTATGGCACAAGAGGGACTCCTCACTCCTTGATGAACTGAGAATTGATTATCTAAAGGGTGGTGATGGACTGAGAGTTGGTGATCTGAGGGATGGATGTATTGGAAATTTGGTGGGGGGAGAAGGAAATGTTTTTGAAAGGTTTTCATTTTCCCTGTGTGTTTCTTTTTACTTACAGTGTTAGTTTAGTTAATAAAGTTTTCTGTTCTCTATTTCTAAGTGGGAGCCTGCTTTGCTTATTCCTGGTCACATCTCACAGCAGACACCAGGGAGAGTGTATTTTTCATGGGGCACTGGCATTGCGCCGGCATCAAACCATGACATCAACAGAATAGAAAAATTCCCCATTTACTAAATCTAGGAAAAATATAAATGGGTGTGTATTATAGAATTACTAAGTAATTTTGTAAGGATGGCAGAGGTTATTTTTTTAATATAAAGATGTTATTTCTATAAAAATTGTAACAAGATAAATGAATAATTTAAAAATAACATATGCTTTTGGTACATCTCTGCTTTCAGGGACTCTTACCCTCTTTAGTTTTGTATTCTGTGGCAATAGAACATTGCCAGATATGGTTATTATTTCTGTCAGAAGTGTATCTTTCAATCTGATTCTGAAATATCAGGCAGATAAAAAAAAACCCTAAGTGTTCATTGGGGTCTCCATTTATATACATGCATTCATTAATATTAAATATGTAGTATAACAAAAAAAATATGACTTTGTCTTTAAGAAAAAGATTAATGATACTCCTTTTTCATCTATAAAAACACACCCAACAATATCAGTTGGCCTTTTGTGAGTATTGAGACTGGTTTGTAGTCATAAGATAAGGAGTGAAAATGATGCTGTTCCCATAGTGAGTAGGATGGAAATACGACTGGAAACAGTCAATTCCACACATTTCATTTCAACATGTGATTGCAACATACAGAAGAAAGTTAGTTGCAGTGGGTCAGCGACTGTATAAAAGCTGTAAAATTGTTCAAAATGTCTGGTCCTTAAAATTAAATGCAGACCCAACTTCACTTTTTTCAAATGGATAAGAATACCTGTGGTTATATAGAAGCAGTAGTAGATCCTACAAATAGGAGAAAGTGATCAGGACCACTAATTTATTAAACATACATCAGGAATACTAAAGAAAGATTTTCACGACCGCACAAAATGAATAATAATAAATACCAGAAGCAACAAGACCATCTTGCAATCACTGCAGTCTTCATGACTCCAGGCATTATTTGACAACATACATTCATATCCCATTTAGTGGTAACTCAGATAATGTGCCTGATTTCTGGAATGCTGCCTTGATATACCAGGTCCATGATAGGAAAAAAAATGTATTTACAATCTCTCCTGTAGTTAAGTCTCTCTGTCATGAAGTCCATATTTTGCAAATACTACAGGAGGTCAGTAACAACAGATGAACTTTCTTGCATTATTACAGTCTCCATTGCTTCAGATTGTGGAATTCCAGTGCATTGGACTTTTTTTCCCCTTGTTTCATTTATATGGACAAATTTGTAATTAATTACTGGAAAGGTAATTTATTATCATAAGGACATCAGTACATACTTTCAAATTGTATCCACTCAATATTGATGAATATTACGTTTTGTTTTATTCAAGTATTTATCTTCACTTATTCAAAATTCATGGGTCTTATGCTATTTTACAGTGATTTGTAGCTCTAGATAGTAATAACATTTGCACTTGAATTATATACATGGAATTTAATTTGTTCTAGCTTTTATACCATTTTACTGTTTGGGCTTTCCCTTGGAAGACAAGGATTAGCTATACATCTGTACTGTTGCTAGAAGTAATTGAATATTTTTTCAAGTCTTACATGGAGTTTGCCTTGGCAAATTGAGAGAAAATTACATCTTGTTATGATTTTAAACACCTCCAACATTATCAGGTGCTGAATGAATGCTTCTTTTCTGGATGGTCATTACTTAGCAGGGATTTGATTGTTTGTTTTAATGTTGAGTCTATTTTTCTTTTGAAATATTTATAATGCTGTTCTTAGATCTTGTGTATCAGTTCTGTCAATGCTACATTCTCTGAGTGACAATAGTTTCTGTCTGCTGGATCTGGTATTTTCTGATAATTTCTTCACTTTTTGATTTTCAAGTGCTTCTGAGACAATGTGGTGAAATCAAGCAAAAATACATCAATATACTACATCAACTCTTTGTATTTATTTCAGCACACATTGCCAAAGATATCAATTGCAAAACTCAAAGTGCTGTTTGAAATATTTTACCAATTATCTTTTGGTAAGTTGATAATTTTAGACCTTTTTGCTGTGGACACTTTGTTATGCCATTTCACAACTTACTGTAGAAATTTTGGTTATTTGTTTAAATGTTTTGACTTAAAAATAAATGGGTAAGCCACTCCTCTGCAAGGAAGTGAGATTTTGTTTCCTTTTTTTTTCTGATTTATAGAACTATCATTTTGTGAGCTTCTCTGATGATGGTGGGATCAGTGTCAAAAAAGGTATCATCTACCTACCTGTTCTTTCTTAATTTTGTTTGGTTGGATTTTTTAAATAAAGAAATAACTTAATTAATATTGACTCAGTATTATGCCAAAGCTTATTCAAACCTTTTCTCAGAATTGAGAAAAAATATCCAAATTCATTCATAATTAAAAAGTAATTATTTTGGATGCAAATTTGTTTGTTTTGTTTTGAAATAGATATTTAGCTCTAATTCTAGTGGAAGATTATTTTAACAATTTCTGTTCCAAAAAATCCTATCAAAACAAAACGTCTTTTTGCTGTTCAGTAATGTCTGTAAATAATAGCAAGGATGAAAAACAAAAGCAACTGAAGACAAGCCTTTGATCCATCAGCTTATATTTGCTTACTTTCATCTTCCAGTTTAAGTGATGCTGGTTTTGAACTCAATGGTTTGGCCATCAACTGTGGAAATTCTAAGGGAATCCAAATGGATACATATTCCTGCAAATTACCTATTATTTCTTCAGACTCTTTCTGAGCACCTTGTGTCTGTGCCAAGTTTTAATCCAATTCCCAACTGATGTCTAATAATCACTATTGAGCAGTCCTTAGTCAAGCCCAAATATGCTTTTATGTGACACAGACAAAGATAACTTACAGATCTAAATGTATGCTCTTAAACATTTTACCTCTAAGTTGGACTTGAATTTGATACCTTCATTTACAAAACAACCATGCTCATTAAGAGAAAAAAAAATCAGGGCCTTGTTAGACCAAATTATGGAAGAACTGAATGCAATTTTAGCTCTTGTCATGAAATTTTTTACTATAAATGCCAGATTCTCAATATGAAAACATTTCAATTTCTATTTAGTAGTCCACTGTCCTTCTGTGACAAAATTTAAAAGCCTATGGGAAGAAAATATTATTTTCAAACTTTTCACAAAAATGTGCTTCACAAATTTAAAAATTTTCACATTTCCCTAAGTATGAATATACTCTGAAACATCAGATATAACTGGGAGCAATAAAATGAACTATTGGTCAGCAAGTTGGCATAAATCCTATTTCAGGTTAAATGCAGCAAGGATTTACATGATGTTGACTTCTTTTCTGATACCTAAAAAGAAATTCTAGAAATCTATGTCTCTATGTCAGCAATGCATTTGATGCAATGTACCGTGGGAAACAATTAGTAGGAAAAAAAAAATCATAATGTTATAAAATAGATAGAAGTGGATAAAAGTAAGGCAAAATGCTTCAAGAATAACTACTCTGGAATGAAGTTAATAGCATTGTTCCTTTTTTAGGAGATCATTAATATTTTATTTAATGACTGCCTCCAAAACAAGAAGTGTGAACAAATGTTCATAAAGTATTTTCAGATATTTTGCCTAGAATTGTGGCCTAGGATATAATTTGAAAAGTGATAGCCCAGCCCCAGCGTTTGAAACAATTGCAGAGTAATGAATAGGAGAAAAAAAAGTTCTGCTTTTTAAAAGTAGAAACAATCACATTTTAAAAAAAGTCAACCATATCAGCAGAAAAGGTAAAGAAAGACCATGCTTACCTTTCTGTCCAAGTTTGGTGTTACTATCTCTATATTCCTTTGTAAAGTGATTATCAGATTAATTTAACTTCTGTCTTTCCATTTGAGTCTTATATTATTCAGCCTAGAAAAATGATAGCAAAGGGTCAAAATATTTTCTCTCCTTTGATACCCTGAGTGTAACCAACTTTGTCTCATGTTATTTTCTCCCCCTGTTCTGTTGAGCAGGGGGAGTGGGAGACTGACTGGGTGAGTGTCTGGTAGATAGCCAAGGTCAATCTATCACAGGCCATCAAGCTGGAAAAATACTGATTTTGATTGCACTTTGGCAATACTCTCAAATAGAGTTAAATTCAGTAATATATATATAATATAAATCTAAGTATTCAGGAGAAACTTAAATACTTGGCACCATGATATCTTTAATGACCACCAGAGTTAGAATTTGGTTCTCTTTGTTAAATAATTGAAGGAAGCACAACAGTTGTTTTAGTTTTTTTCCAGCTACCTTTTTCTCTGAAACTCAGCCTCTTAAATCTTTATCAATACTAATGACGACAGAGTATATTAAATCTTCCAGCCTTTTTACAATGAATTTGTCTGAGAATAGCACATAACTTCAGAAGTTGCTCTTTCTAAAGAAAGTAGAGTGAATAACCGATTGTGAACCCCTGGAAAGTCTTCTGAGTGAAGCAATGCTGCCCAGCTGTCCATAGAACAATGCCAATTTGTAATCTTTGCTGGTTTTTCTAATTTATCTGAATGGTCTATTGTAGCTTTGCAACCAAGGA
>VZSJ01003849.1:265345-359795 GCA_013398405.1 Pheucticus melanocephalus
AGAAGGTACGTGGGACTCTACTATTAGAAATTACTTTTATACATAAATAACAAAAGACTGTTCACATAAGAAGGAACAAGCAACAGTTATGACCTCTGATATGTCTGTCCTAGGTAATTCTCTTTGAGTAGAAATGTATTCAGACTAACTTTTACAGAGGACAGAACTTAATCCTGAAGATGACAAGTTTATGAGCTATGAGAAATGAAAATAGAGATACTATTCTTTGCTTTAAGTAAGCAGAAGGAATCCAGCAGTACTCATGACTTGCTATGTGATTTTTATCCTGTTTTATGAAAATACTTTAGTCAAAGGCTGAAAGAACTTTGCAAGCAAATGTCCACATTGATTGAGATGTATCATAACCTACCATTACACAAGAAGGGCATGGACCTGTTGGAGTGAGTCCAGAGGGGGGCCGTGAAGACGAGCACAGGACTGGAGCACCTCTCCTATGAGGACAGGCTGAGAGAGTTGAACTTGTACAGCCTGGAGAAGAGAAGGCTCCAAGGCTTACTGCACCCTTCCAGTACTTATAGAAGCTCTACAGGAGAGCTGAGGAGGGACTTTTGACAATGGTTTGTATGCTAGGACAAAAGACAATGTCTTTAAACTGAAACAGCGTAGATTTAAATATCAGAAATAGGTTCATTAATGTGAGAGTGGTGATGCACTGGAACAGGTTACACTGGAGAAGTTGTGGATGCCCCATCCCTGGAAGTGTTCAATGCCAGCTTGGATGTGGCTCTGAGTGACCTGGTCTAGTGGAGGGTGTCCCTCTCCATGGTAGGGCTGTTGGAACTAGATAATCTTTAAGGTTCCTTCCAATCCAAACCATTGCCTAATTCTATGGTTACTTTAATTACTATTTAATGAATATTTTAACACGCAAATTTCCTTTTTATTTAATTCAAAAAGAGTTACTTTGCATACCAGATCCTGTAGCAGACTTGCCCTGTAAACACCCAATGCGCTACATCTGTATGAGCATATTCTTACCAGGATAGTGTAACAAAACTAGTTTTGGGGCATTTTTCACTTTAAAATAATGTAAACACTTTTTTAAAAAGGCCACATTTTCCTTTTGTATTCATATTTCCTAGCATCATAGCAAGGAGCAAAAAAAAAAAAAATCTCTTGCCATAATTTCAACTCTGAAAGAGTTAGATTTTATTTAGCTGTCAGCTCTAATTGTTGAGGAGCAAGAATATTCTAAAAGGAGCTGGTCAAATCTCAGCTCACACAAAAGAATACAAAATCAATAAAAATATGGACATAAATGAGACATGGCATAGTGAGGTGAGAATATCTGGCCTGTTGGCCTTTGGAAAAGAAGAAATAATTTGTATTGGACAAGACTGACATCAGAAAAGGAGTTGCATCTGATGTATTTGGGAAACAATACAGAATTCTAAATGCCATCAATAAGTTGGGTCAACTGGGAAGGAGAAGGACTGAGAACTCATTAAGTGGATTTTTTTAAACGAGAACATCAGTGTAAGGCTTATATGTGAGAAGACAGAAAAAATGAAGAGCTGAGTAATTTTATTTGCTTTCTTCTATTAGTGAAGGAACACTTTCTGATATTTTTTGTTCATCCCAGATCTAAGATCCACTGAAAGAATAGTTTTCTTTCTGGTATCTGAGATGGGCACTAAATTCTTCAGTTCTATTAGGTGTCTTTCATTTTAGAAAACAAAACTTACTTGCTACATCCATTTCACAAATAAGGGAAAGCTGTATTGATTATCAAATCTTTGAAGAGTGACAGTGAACACTGTAATTTTTGACTGAAAAAGGTTATTCTGCATGGAATTATATCTGAAGTAACTGCTTTTTAACAAAACATACAACTCACAAAGTGCAAAGAGGGGGGAAAAAAGGGAGAAAATGTTCTCATTTAACATTCCCAAAACCGAACAATTTTTATATTGCAAATAAAATATTCTTTACTCTTAATATGTGTGTTTTCCTCTGAGTGCCTTATTTTGCCTGAGAAGCACACGGCAAGCCAAAAAAATCCTTTTGTAAAATTAATTCATTTGTAATCAATAAATACTTTTCTACATAAGAACACTAAGCTAAGTGAATAGAGTGCTCATGAGTGGAATTTTTAATGTGGGTAGCAACTCAACTTTGCATAGCAGACCCTGGAATTTTCCAGGTGAAGGTCTTGTCAGAGTTCTTTGTGAAATTTCTTTCAGGTTCAGCAGAATATCAATGCAGAAGGATGTTACCCTGTATCACTCTTACATGATCTGAATGTTTTCTGGGTTCTTTACGTAGGAGGAGGTTGAAGCCATAGAGTAGAACTGGGAAAATAAGTTACCTTGCTTTCAGCTTAAGAATTGGTGAAAGCATGAAAGAATGAGTTGAAGGACATTCTCAAAGACTGGTAGAGATTGATTCATGCTCTAAATAGGACACATTGTTTGTAAACTGAAAAAAAGCTACATTGTGATGTAAAGAACTAGGAACACTGAAGAAAAATGCTCTAATTTTTTACCGCTTCTGAAGGACTTTTGAATAAATGAGTATGAGGCAGTTTGCTCTTTTCCAAGAATTTCTTGCTGATGTTTAGATCACCTTCTGTCTTAGACCTCAAACAGTGATTACAAAGTAGTTTTAAAACCAAAATATTCCTTTGTATCATCAGAAACTTCAAGAGGAAGTGTTTTCAATCCTTAAATGAAATGAAAAATTAATTTGAAGTGAGTTTCCCAATAAATTTATTCCATCTAGAAGAATAGTAATTAGCATTGCTTTTTATGATGAGGCTTTTTATTTTATACCACATGTTTTTCACAGATAAGCATTTGTGTGGTGGAATGCAAACAAACAAAATGTTTTGTATTATCCTAGTACATGAAAGATGTTTAGTGCTGTGATCCTAAACTGAAGTTGAGACTAAAATTTATTCATTTTTAGTTGGTTAAGTCGCATTTTCATGTGAACCATTCAACCCTCATCTTCCTTTCCATCTGTTTTCCCACTCTTTCATCTACTTCTATCACCTAAAATGTAGCAATGGGAAACTTTCTTTTAGAAAAAGAAAAAAAAAAATCCCCAAACCAAACCATCAAAAAAGTGGAAAAGTAGATCAGTTAAGAGTAGATCACATTGCTTCTTTAAGGCTTTTTCTGTGTTTTGTCCAGAAGAAGTCAGCATTTTGGAATCTAGGATGGCATTAGGTAATAAAAATAGTTCTGGTGTATCTTTAAAATTGACCAATAGTTGTTTCTAAGAAATGTGAAAATGCAGAAAACAATGTGTCTTCTGCAGACACAATTAAACCATACAACAGTGTGATCCATGGTCACAGATCCACACTAGTTGTTTGATTAAGGTGGAAAGACAACTAGTTAGATTTGTTGATATTTACCTATGAAAGACACACCTTCTGGTGGTGCTGGATGTGAAAGAAATGGCTTCATGTATTACCAACAGAATCTTAGCACCTATTTTAGTTGCAAAAAAATATGACAAATCTGACTGAAAAAGAGCATAATTTTGTTTCATGTCACTGATGCCTCCTAAAAACCCATGAAAATATTAGAGACTATTTTATGTTGAAATACAGGTTAAAAATTTCAAGACAGCAATGAAAACAGAGAGAGAGAATATGAATAAGATTTGTGATCATAGCCTAAAACTGATATGTTTGACTTTGTGAGAAATTACTCCATATATAAATTACCAGAGAACTATAATGAATATTTGCTTACAGTTAAATTACAGTTTGCTCAGTTTCTATAATACACAATAGAGGGAAGTATAAAAGAGATGGATCATTTGATCTTGAAGGTTGTGTAATCAAAGTTTTCAATCATTTTTCTCTTCCTGCTTAAACAGTTACAAATTTACAGGGGATATTTCATTTTGAAAGTATTGAATGCCACAAAATAATGAGATATGCCCCTACATGATGGTGATACTTTGGAGATGAAGATATCTTAAACTATAATTCATGTAATAGAAGTTATACTCTTTCATGGAAAGGTACTTGCCCAGAAACTCTTTTGGCAATGAAATAATTTTCTTCTTTTTATTTTCTTTTTTTTTTTCCTGACTTTTAAAATTAGGAAAATTTTACTTTTGCAGTTATTACTGGAATATTAAATACTGTGGGTTTCATACAGATGTTATAGTCATGTTTCAAAAGGTCACTTGTAACCAAAAAATCCCTCCACAAAGCAACCCCCTTTTTTATACTTTATTGGCAGGGTACTTTCCAAGAAATAGATTTCAAGTAAATGAAAATATTTAATTAGGCAGCATGTAAACTGGTCTGTGTGGGTGGGTCACTGTCACAGGTGATAACACCTAGTAGATTTCTAAGTAGATATGAGAACATGTGTGAGTGAAAGCAAAAAAAGCTCTGTCAGTCTTTGTGTGGAGAGTGATAAATTTGTGCATCACTAATATCTGGAAGGTATTACAGCTGTAGAGCTATGTGTGGCTGTTGGATGCATTATGGGCTCCTCCCTGGCATTGCCTTCTGAAACTATTCTGTATTATTAATTTTTTCAGTACTATATGCATTATTGATCTTTCCCACACTGCACGTCTCACATCCCAGCTTTTATGGAAATTATGGAAATAAGTGTTAGGATTGCTGTTACTACTGACTGAGTTAGATGATATCTTATATGAAATGGGTTGTTGCTCTGTTGGTTTATTAATAGATTGATATTCTTAGAATAGAAAATGCCTCCTAAACCAGACTTTTCACATCTGATGCTGGTTTTTCCTTGCCCTATGCTTCCACAGATGTAAAACATGATATTTTTAAGAGGATTATCTAATTTTTGCTCTGTAACTGATAATTTGACAGTCACAACAGAAAATTTAAGAATGAGAGTTGAACACAATATAATACAAAAATATTGGAGTATATATTTTGTATTTTAAGAATTCTACCTCATATTGTCATCTTTGTCCATGTTTTGAAGTTTGTCAGATAGAGAAACTCAAAAAGATGCAGAATTTATTTCATCCCATATTGTAAATTACCAAAACTGATGACTTTTTGAATATTGGATTGATATTTAGTGAATTTGAGGTTTACACTTGATAAAAAGATATGTATTTACCAAATAGGTCTCTACAGTTAATTTGTTTTGGAAAGATTTGCTCCCTGTCCATCGTTAATTTATCTAACTGAAAGATGTATAGGACACCTGATTAGTTGATTTCATTTAATGGTTGAGGTTGAAATGGAGAGGACACAAATAGTTTGTTAGATAAAATTTTACACTCTCCAGATTTTGAGGCACCCCATTATTTTTTGGTCTGCAACTATGTGAAATGTAGGGACTATCTGGCAGTACTGAGTACAAAAGGCTTGATTGCAGTTCTCCTTGTAGCTGGAAATAGCGTTCTCAAATCTCCTCTGAATATTCATAGAGACAGTGAGAGATATTACCAGTTTATGGATAAAAATGTGGTCTGCTTCAATCCTGTTACTATTTCAGTTGAAAATTTGTGAAAAGTCTTATTTCTTCTAGATTCAGCACTATGATGTATAGCTTGATTTTCATGCCCGTTTTCCTTTTTTTTCATTCAGCAATAGAGTGGTAGACAAATCAAAAAACACTGTTAAAAATGGAAGTTAATCTCTGGGTGTTTATCTTGGATGTTCAGTGTGTACCTGGCTGTCTTCTGGTGAAACAGCTCTCCCAACAGCTCAGTTTTTCCTGCTGTAGGATTTCCCTGCTCTCCCAGAGTGTTTTTTGTATGATGGCCTTATGGTGTCTCTAGATGAACATTTCCATTTGCTGTTGCCCTCATTCTCCAGCAGTGCCTGCTCACCTGTCAGCAGCTGGACTTGGTTTTCTTCACTTCTGCAGTCAAGCTGCTCTCACTTTACAAAAGTGTTCTGTCTCTGTGAACCATGACCTGCTTGCACCATACATGCCATTAGGCCAAGGAAAATTTTTCATGTACATGAACATTTGGAAATATTATCTTTACTATTTTCTCAGAGATCTTTGAGAGTGTGCTATGTTCTGAATTAATTTTTGAAATGTAAACTGAGTAATGAATGTGTTTCTCAATATCACAATGCAGTAATATTCCAACATCTTTTTTCATAACAGCATTTTAATAAATTAAAAAAAGTTAAATTTTCACTTCTTTTGCTTAATAAAAGTAATACCAGAATAGTTTATTTTATTAGACTTCAAAAGATTTTACTTAGAGCTTCAAATAATTATAATTTAAAATATGAACGTAAGCCTTTAAAACAATTTTGTGATGTTAGTATTTAGATACAATTATGAAAACATTTTGTTGGCCATTATTATAGTATAATAATAAAGAGAACAATAGATTCACAGTGAGCATGTCAAGCCTGAAAGTCATCTTGAAGCTTTTGATAGACAGAAAAGCAATTTCTTTTTTTTTTTTTAATTAGAGGGTTAGTATTGGTGTCATAACTGCATATTGTTCTCTTACATTATAAACATTTTTACTGCCATGTTTAAAATGATAATAATAATGTTAAAAGGAAAACCTCTCAAGTGATTGTGAGGAGGACCAGGAGAATGCCACCTTCAAATTAGAAGTACTGAAACATAAGTTCAGCTGATTTACCCTTCAGCTAAAATAAGAAGGTAACTTTAGATTTAATATTAAGTCCTGTGTAGAATACATGATAAAACGAAATATAGAGACAGAATTCTCATTTACATAATCTGTGTCCAGGTTCCTTTTTCTTTCCTATATATTAATAGAAAGAGAATGTAATATAGTCAAAATTTGTTTCTATACTACTATTTCTGCAATATAGGTATTACCTTTCAATTCAGTGTAATGTTTAAAGTCATTTGAAACTTGGTTGATTATGTGGGGTTTTAAAATTTTTCAGATGAACACTTGGATATTAAGAATTATAACTTGTATCTTATTGCAAGAGTTCTTGTGTAAAATTTTTCTTTAAAAACCCCTAAACGTATTTTGTTTTACATTATACCTAACATTGTAGTTTTGACCTTGTTTCGGTTTTGTTTGTTTTTTATTTTCTTTTTCCTTCTTTTTGCCTTTCTTCAGAAGAAAAATTTGGGGGGGGGAAAGGCAGATAAAATAAATAGATGGAAAAAAGTATTTAAAAGTATGAAAAAGCAGAGAGATAAAAATGGTTCTGTTGGACATAACCTTTCAGGCTGTAGATGGAAGTCACACAGACACAAAACCAGTGAGCAATCAAGGCAGCAATCTCAGAAGGAGTCTCAGGTTCTGTACTGAGTCAGTGAGAATGAGGATCAGAACCAGGTTTTTTTCAAATTCTTATAAATTTTGGTTTTCATAGTCTTGTTTTCATACCAGACTACGTGTGCTCTTTCCATCAAAGTTGTTTTTGCTTCTGACCTTTTCATTTTGTATAGCATTATAACAATTATACTGAGCAATAATCAGGAAAAAGACACAACTTTATTTAAAGTGATTAAGAAATTCCCAAAGTAATCAAGATGCCTATTGAATTTGGCATACCAAAAGAGGCAGGTAACTGTTTGAAATCTTTTGCAGGACAATTTGCTGCCTCAACTCCTGTCAGTTTCTGGAGTTGCTTCACTTTGTGCTTATTGCAAATATAAAGTTCAGAAGCGGTTCTTGGGTTTTTTGTTTGGTTTGTTTTGTGTTTTATTTTCCCTTTTTGAAAAAAAAAAAGGCTTGAATTTTAGAGCTACTTCAGGATATGGCCAACAATTGGATGTACTAGTTGCTTGCTGTGGTCATAAGCTTTATGTTACAACATACTGCATTTTAAACAGAAAAAAAGCCTCTACCAAACCCTATTTTGAGTGCTCTTCCTGTCTAGCAAAAATTGCTCTTGCTACATGGAAGGTTTTCTGTTTTGTAATGGAAATATGTCTAAAATGATAATCTGAGTCACTAAGAACCCTTCCTTCTCAATATTTTTATCTTCTCATGCTTTTCTTTCAAAGAAGTTCTTCTCTGACTTGCACAGTGTGCTTGACAAAGGCAGTGAAAGCAAAACCAGTGTAGGAGCAATGACAGCTTCCCTGTGATTCTGCTGTAGCTAGATAGTGTGCTACACTTACCATCTATATTTTTCTAACTACTGAATTATTTTATTCATCCCTAAAGAGCAAAGAACAATAAATTAGCTACTTTACTAATTGTGACTACGACCTGCAAATGAGGCCTCAGTGAAGTCACTGCTAATAATCAGCTCATCTCAAGTTTTTAGACATTTCCTTTTTTTTTATTATGACACTTCAGTAATGAGAACAACAAATATTAGAATTTTTTTACCTTAATCCTCATTAAGTTACATCATTGTGCCTGCCCTCCAGTGAAGCAAGAAAACAAGCATATGAGTAGCATGAAAACCAGCTTCCAGCCCAACAGACAATGAAAAGAGAATGGTTTACACTGCCAGAGGGAAGTGTTTGGATTGCTTGGTTCTTCACTGTGGAGAGCTGGGGATTTTTTGCTTGAGTTTTGTTTTGTTTTGCTTTTAAGGAAAGTACTTGTGCTTGAGAATAAACAAATTGTATGACTATAGAACCTGCTGGCAAGCTGACAATGGGTAGCAGCTCTACAGGCAGAGCTCAGATAAGTAGAAAAAAATTCAATAAGGCTTTCTATTGAGATGTTTGTGTTTGCTTGGAATTCTGTGCATGTCTGGTTTTGTTTCAGTTTCCAGGAGGTTTATTTTATGTAACAGAACTTCTGCCTGAGGATTCAAAGATCATAGAGTAATGAAACTTATAGATCATTTGTGATAGGAAGAAAAATCACTGAGTTCAGAGTCTCAAATTGCCTTGTTTTCCAAGCTGTGGGTGGAAAACAATGGGCATTGCTGCTCTTTCTTTATCAGTAAAATGAAGAGATGAAAATCAGCTTCTGCCAACATTGGGGAAAGCCAATTTAGTGTTTCAGCTCTCCAGTTCCTGTAGGGTATTTCATTTTGCTGTTGCTGTGAAGCCCCAGTCTTTCTGGAAAATCATAAATGGTTTTGTAGTTGTTGATTTTAAGCTACTGAGTTTAATTTTTTTTTAATTTTTACTTTCTGCAATGCTTGATCTGCTACTAAAACTAGTATAAAACCATTTTATATCGTCTTGCATCTGCTGCCTCATCTGCACTGTTCCTTGCTTTTTTAAATTCATGTAGTTCAAAGTAGCTTTTAAGTGTTCTTTTTGTACCTGTTCACTCAGATCAGCAAAACATTTAATCTCTAAATGGAATTCACTATCAGACCAGAGACCAAAGACTGGGATGGTTGAAGTCATCATCATCAATATGCAGAGCTAGCTGGGCATGCAGAAGGGGTGTCTGTGCTGAGTGGAACACATCAGTATCAGTGAGGGCTGTGATAGCAAATAACTCTGCAAGGAAATTGAGATGTTCCTGTAAGCTACTCCAGTGCAGCCTCCTGAGGGTGGGTTCCTGCTGCATGAAATGAGGGCAGATTTTGCACAATTCTGGGGCTGACTGATCAATCAAGGTCACCAGGGTACATGTTGTAAAGCTATAAGAAGATAGCTGCTTGTATAACTAATTTCAGCTTCCTGTTCATAGTAATGGAATTTAAAGCCAATGAAGGCCATTCAGGAGGCTGTTGCAGAGTGATGGTGTGCTGTAGCAGTATGCAGGATTACTTCTATAAAGGGAAGTATTGTGAAATTCAGGGCTTTGTGAAAATAACAGTATCATGTTTAAACATGTCAGTGTTCCCTTGAGTTAGCATTGACATAGTTTGCTAGCTATTTAGACACTCAAGCTCACATAAGTAGACTTTCAAAGCAACACAGATCCCTGAAATTCTGAAAGAATCCATATATAAACCAGGCAGAAGGTACTCTTACTCTCTATAGTGCACTTGGATTTAGAATAAAAGCTTGTACATTCTCTGAAATTTAATGAAAAATACCTAGAATGTTCACTGTTCCTTGTCCAAAAAAAAAAAGAAAAAAGGTACATATGTATTTAATGGATTTGTTTTGCTGGATTTTTGCTGTCATCTATGTTTTCTACACCAGCCAAAGTAACTAAAGAAAAGAAGTGGGACAGGGAAAAAAAAAGGCAATGTTTTTGAGATAAATGTTGTTTTTATCCTTGTTTGGAAAAAGCACTTATGCTTAGGAACCACTGAAATTGTAATAATGGAGGTTGCAAAACTGAATGGAAAGTTTTTCTTCTGAAGGAACAATCTCCTTTTCTTCCAATAGACTGACAATACTTTGCATGACCTTTGCTTAGAAAACAAAGCTGGTTTTTAGTCAGAACTAATTAATTTCATTTGATCAAGTTGTCTCCTGGCCCTTTCTCATGATAAAATACTGGATCTTTATGCATAACTTCTTTAGCTTGAGTTGTAGATGTTTAGTGTTTTGTGACAATGACTGACTTATTCCCAGTGATGATTTGTGGAGTAAGTGGTAGTAAAAACAGACACAGTATTCTGAAAGTTTGCTGAAGACCTTTATAGAAGCAAATCTTACTTATGCTCCTCATATGATTCAGCTTGCACTTTATGTACTTTTCTTGAGGAAACAAAAAGAATGTGTTATGGAGATACAGATTTTTTTTTAGACATTGCATTAAATTTTTAAGTTAGCACACTTCTGGGAGTTTGTACTGACTAGCAATGAGGTGGCAACAACTTTTATTATGCCTTTATAATCAATGTAATATGTATTTTTGTAGTGTATACAACACATTGTTCCAGAGTTCTTTTTCCATTTTCCTGAATCATAATGTCTCTTAAAAGAACTTTTCTCTTAGGAAATGCTCTTTCTCCAACAGGGTGATTATCCTTGCCAATCTTTGAGGTTTTACTGTCTACAATAAGGGTTGTTTGGCATATAATCAAGCTTTGGTATTTCCATACTGCTATGAGAGAGTGTTAGATGTAGATGCTCAATCTTTGTGTGTAGCTTTTCACAATATCAAGCAGTGAATATTTATAACTGTTAATTATGCTTTTGTCCTTTAAAAAAAATTGACAATAATCTAGACATTTTCCTCCCTCTGCTCTATCAGTAATGACGCAGTTATTGTAGTGTATCTGAAGCAAAAGCCACAGCATTTAAACAGCACAGTGAAAATGCTTCATCTGAGCAAACATTATGTTCACAATGCTAATACATTGTTTTCTGTGTTTCACACTGTTAATTACATTAATTACCGAAAATGAGTTTGCAGTTGAAATCCTGATTGTCAAATCTAATTTGATTTTAATTGCTAACTCCTCTGACAGGATAGACTAGAAACTTCAAATAATATTGTTATTTTCTCTCTGTAATGGGAAGTTTTAGAAGCCTCTTTGGTTATCCATTTTAAAGTATATAGATTGAGTATTTCAGAATTAATATTAACTTTTCTGTTCTGCTGACAAAATCTGTGGCTTTATTCCAGAAGCTTTAGTTACTTTAATAATGAGGACCCCTACCGATCACAAAACATCTAAGGCTGACAGTTTTTATGGACTGATAATCCTATTTTTATAGAGTTTGATTATGATTAACTTTTCAATATTGTTGATGAGCACTGAAGAGGGTTTTTCAGGGAAAAAAATACATATTCCTTGATTGAATCATGGTCTGACTCCCTGTAAATGTGGCCTTCTGTAAAGTTAAAATATCATTTTGACTGTTGTGTAATGAGCTTCCTTTGGAGAGCTCTGAAACACTGGTGATACACAAACTTATTAACCTGGAGAGGAGCTAAACTGGTTTATATTGAAATGTGTCTGTGGTAGTCTCCCATTTGAAAAGTTTAAATTGTGCAAGGCTGTGATGTTGCTGAATAACATTTGTAAGAAAGTGACATGACATGATATGATATGACATGACATGACATGACATGAGCACAGGAGTAGAAATGCAGCTTAAGATTTGTCAGACACTGTCAAACTAATATTACATGTGGGCAACTATCATATCTCTGGCAGTGACAAGTTGCTAGTGATTATGGAAGAATATAAGAAAAGAACATGGACTAAGGGATCTTGCTCATACATTGTCTTCTACTAATTAGCTTCTACTAACTTCTGTAGTTCATACACTCTTAGGCTTAGGCTTCAGTAAAAAAGATCCATCCCATTAAGGTAGTGTTGTCCTTATGAAGCTGCACACATCTGTGCTTTTGACCTCCTAAATATCTTGTGGCAATGAAACCTATATTAGCAATCTCCGATTTAATCTGTTTCTTCTGGAGCTGCTTCGTTGTTTCAGTGCCTTCTGTTGCAGCTTGATAACTAGAATAAACCCAGTATGAGATTCTCAAACATATTTTTTTAAATTCCAGGATTTTATATAAATGTTTTAGAGTATGGGTTATAAAATATCACAATAATTTGGGATGATTTCATACTTAATAAAACAGAGGCATAAAATAAATAAATATTCTGAGGTTGAACAATCATTAAAAAAACCGGGGAATAGGTTTAAAAACAGGTGTAGAACTTAAGATTTTAGATTCTCATGAAGTGCTGCTTCTAGCTCTTGGTATAAATGTGTGTTCTATGAGTATCTTACAAAATTTGTATATACTTTATTTTGGTTTTAGATAAATAGTTCTAAGGAATGAAGATTTAATGAGTATTAAAAAAAAGGGAGGAAAATTGGTAGAGTATTGCATAATTTCCATGCTGTATGGCTGGAAAGGTGTTACTGAATGAAAACATATCTGAGGAAAAGAATGTCTTACATCTTAAAGTAAATATTGGTTGAAAGGCAAGAGATCTAGATGAAAGTGAATCCATCTATATTCATTCATTCATGGTTTCATACTGAAAAGAAAAAAAATATTTTTCATTGTCTTTTAATTAAGAATTTGTAAAATTTCATTGCTTTTGCCATACAGCAACTGTATGCTGTATACTTGCTCTTGCAGGGAAAAAATAAATCCAGAATATGTGGGCACATCCTTAAGGGTCTGGCACATGTATTTTAGGTTAAATTGACTCTCTTGATTATGTGGTTAGTTTTATTTCACAGTGAGTTTAATGGGGCAGCAGGGCCCCTACCCCAGTTCTTGAGTTATCTGCTTTCATTGTGAACAGAAGAAATGCAGTTCAGCTTGTCAAATGTGTACCTGGCTCCGCACAAGGGAACATTTTCATAAAACATCAATGTGTATGTGTGTAACACTATCCTATTCTGAATTTCAAACAAAGCATATAAAATACATCAGCTCTAGTACTTGGTCTTTCTCTTATAATTAGTGTGTTTTCTACCAAACACCTTTCTTGGATATTGAATCATAATAGATTAATTAAAAAAGTGTTTAGAGAGCTTCTTACAGACTCATACAAAGAAAGCATAAAACTTCATCTAGTCAGTTCAGGGAGGAATTTATCAAGAAAGCGTTTGGGACCTCATGCTCATGCCTACATTCATTTACTCCTCCCTGAGCGTTTCACAGATCAGTGCTGTCTTTTGTGTTCCTGGAATGTATCATCATAATTTTTATAACATTTAGATTGTGATTATAGTTAGAGATTGCAACAAGAGAAGAATTGGAACAATTCCTGATTTTATTGCTTTTAGGACAGATTATCAGATTTTTAAATGGAAAGCCATTCAAATGAGTGAGTGGTTCAAAGAGAGATAAAATATTATTTTCAACACAGAATGGGTGCTTTTTTGTTTTCCCAGTAAAGACAAGGTCTTTTAAAATTAATATTTAACTTTAAATAACTTTCAAAATGCATGTAAAATATTCTGTCATATAAAGGACATGATTGCTGTCATAGAAAAAATATTTTGTCCACCTCTCATCAGGCTCTTTGGCATCCTATCAATTTAGGCTGAAAACCATCCTGGCACAGGCTCAAAAGAATACTTAAGCTCAGTGAAATGTGAGTTTTGATTTCATGTCTTATGTACCGTCTTATTTCATGTCTTACTGTACTTATGTACTGGCACTGCATATTGGATTGGAATTCTTGTGGAACGTGAGTCAGTGAATGTGTAGGAAAACAAAACAAACACGGCAGAAGCACAACTGAGCTGTGCTTCACTTTCCATTTTTTAAAACATCATATATAAGCCATTAAATGGCTGCAATGCCACTCTGTGGATGCTATTTTCAACAATTAGGGATTTTTTTTCTGCATTTTATGTGTTCTTTATCCTTTTCTTTTTACTCTTGCAGTTATATTTTTAACATGGAGAGTTGCTGATTGAATACTTTCTACCAAAAAACCCAATAAAATTCTAAAACTAAATTATCCTAAAATGAAAACACTCTAAAGAAAAGAACTTTCATCTGAACTAGCTCATATCACAGAATGGCTCTTCTCTGGAGCAGAGAAAATGTAATAAACACTATTGTTTTCCAGTACAGAAAACAACCCAAAGATGACTATTTCAATGGAACTATAAATGGAGAATAATAGGAATATTATTAGCCATAAAAGTACCTATTACTGATGACACTTCAAGCAGGATAGGCTATTTTAAAGATTAATTCCCAAATCTGCATGCATTCCTTTTTAACTAACTCCATGAGGGCATTCAAACGTATTCCTGAGGGTTTGGAACAAGGAGTAAAACTAAAAGTTATGGCAAGTTGCAGAAAAAAAATATTGAAAAGCTTTTTAAGGAATTTTACTGAAAACAACCTCTCTAAATAAATAAGGTTTGCATTTATTTTCTAAAAGCTAAATTTAATTGTAAAAGTAATTGTTTTATACCAAATATGTAGGTTTTAAAGTACTTATTTTAAATGTATGTACACATAATTTACTGGAAAGGGGTTTTTTAAAAAAATCATATTTTCATTGCTAAATTTATTTTTTTCTCCTATGAATTGTGAACTTCTGTGCCTAAAAATGATTTGTTCTCTTTGAAAGAGTTATGGAGCAAATCTGACTTTATAATTGTGATAAAAATATTAATACATTAAAAAGGCAAAATAAACTGCCATCTGTTCTGATTAATAATGCAATCTCCCTTTATATCATATATACTTCAAAAGTAAAAAAAAAAAGAAACTTTGGATTTGAGCATACTCAATTTAGCTTTGTACATTTCAGACACACAGTCAAGGAAGAGTCAAAATCTAAACTTTAGAACCCAACTATTTAAATCTGTTCAAGGAATCTCTCAGGACAGAAGTACATCCCTGAAGAAAAGAAATCATGCAACACTTAAATGAGAAACATATTTCTATTGGGACAGGGAGAAAAATCAACATTGTAACCCAAACTGCTTTTAAATCTCATGCCTACATGTGCATATAATAAAATATTATTGCCTTGTTCAACAGATGTGAAAGAGTCACAGTTCTTCAGGGGCACTGATCATTTCTTTAGTTGCAGATTTATTGAAGTTTCTGATGAGAGGCTAATCTCAAATGGAAAAGAAGCATTATGGTGTACCAGTTTTGAAGATATTTAGACATATAGGGTTTCATTGAGTAGAAGACGTAAGAAAAGATTAGTTGTTTTTCACTTTGCGGTTTTTTAGGGTTGTTTTCAATCCATAACAGGAAACCAGCAAATTTTATTCCACTATGAAAAAGTCTGATTTTCTGAGTTCACAGCAGCCAAACTCCTTATCATGTTATTATTTCAAGGGGATGCAGCCTTTGCTGCCAAAGAAGCAGGTTGCACAATCTTTGTTGTGTCCCTGTTCATATGGAGTGCAACCATTACAAATTCTATTTGAAGATGATGACCTTTAATACTGCCTTGCAAACCCAAAGCTCAATGTTGTCTTGGTGTGATGGTTTTCTGTTGCTTAAATAGTTTTCCTCTTAAATTTTAAAAGTAGTTGTAGAGGATTTGAGATAAACACTTGGTTAACGTCTGGGTTTCTCACCATAGAGATAGGGACTGAGGGTAGAAAACCTGTATCCTCAGCAGGGTCTTTCAGAAATTCCTGTTAGTGAAGGATTAACTACTGACATGACACATCCATTGGCTTCAACTGCCTTTGTTAGTGATCTCAGAGGGGTACCTTCCTGTAATTTGAACAGCCCAGTTCTCACATTAAAGTTCCTTACTTTACAGCACTGAATTAATCTCCTGTGTTTTAGTAAAGAGGAGCTATTTCTAAAAGTTAATCATGTCTTCAGGCTGTGAAATTTTATGAACTTTTATCCCTTGACGCTGAAATTTGCCTGAAATATTCATGAGCATTTCCATAATTTCATTTGAAACAATGTGTTTGGTGTTTTTGCTGTTAGATATTGCTGAGTTAGTTTGGGGTTTTTTAATTAGTATGAAGATACAGCAATCTCCCCCAGTGAAAAATTATGACATTTATTGAGAAAAAATTGTCTCTTTGCAGTAGTCTTATTGTTTCTGAATGTAAAAAATCAAAGAGAGATTTTTTGCTTATATGGAGTTATGAGGTAAATGAAACAAGATATACCAGATGCCAGATAAAAAGTTCAATCTCGGTGAACTCTGATACTTGACTTTTTAAAATATAATAACAACAGATGAAGTGAAAGGTGACTATATATGTGGCATATATGTGCTCATCCTTACAGTATTTGAACTTTGGCCAGACAATCCTTTTTCCCAAGTTTGCTTTGTGTGTGTTTGTTTTCTGGTTTTGGGGTTTGGTTTGTTTGTTTTGGTGGGGGTTTTTTTGTGTTTTTTTTGTTTGTTTGTTTTGGTTTTTTTCATTGTGACAATGACTGAAAATTGGTCTGTGTGGGATTTTATTCCTTTCCATGATGGAAAATTGCTCACTCATTGTGACTATGAAAAATATTAAGTGTTGCTTCCACAAAGTTCCTGAAAATGCAGTCACCTCACTAAGAATTTCTTGCCTCTGTCAGGAAGCGGTCCTTGGCAGCACATTGCTCAGATGATTTCTGAATACCGAAATGTTTGGATGCCTCTACCCCATTTTCAAGATTTTGTTTCAGCTTCTATCATTCAGCTTATTAGTGGCATCCTTCCCCTATGAGAGTCAGTTTAGAAAAGGAACCCTGACTTCCTCTACTTCCCAGTATAACCAGATACTTAGTTCCCTAAGCGATCGGAGCAGCATAGGAACAAATATGCAGGAGTGACTGTATGATAAGACAGTTAGTAATGATCAACATTTTAGAAGTATTTAAATTAATTGCTTATTTCAAGCTTATTTCAACAAATCAACTATGCCCTTAGCTTATCAGTAGGAAAGGGTCTTCATTAGAATAGCATTGATATAGGAAAGTAATGTAAGACAAAAAGAGAAGTTATCAGATATAGATAAAGCATTTCAGTATCATCATGTTATTACTTAGTTTAATTATTTTTTTATCTCTGTAAGAAGACAACTGAGTGGGAAGTGAAAATGATAAGTATAAAATTGCTGCCAATCCAAGCTTCACTTTCCATCAATTGGAGACAGTATTGTTGAGTGCTATAATTTTTAAACTAACAAGAATATTACTGCAGTTATGATAATGCTAAAACTTGTGGTTCAGATCAGTATATTCTGTTAAAATGAGATACATACAAAATTTGCAAGAACATATCCCTTTTTCTGATGTTCTCATTGTCCTTGCCCTGCCCTTTGGTGTCCCAAAGCTCACTCTGCAGGGCTGAAGAAGGACTGCAGATCAAGAGGACACCCTTTGTGATTTCTCACAGGCAAGAGATTGGGGTTCATGAGCCCATAGGTTTCAAGGATTGTTCTTTTTGGTGCTTTTTTAAGATGATTGCAAGACCTATCTCTCTTTTATCTTTTCTGCCGATCTGTGTCCAGGGCTCTTGTGGGCGGCCTTGGAGAGGCTTACGGCCTTGCCTTGAGCACACTGTGTGGATTCCACAGTTATCCCAATGCACTTCATGCATGGCAAGGCAGGGCAGGTGTTTCACTGTGGAGCTGGAGGCAGCACACAACAATCTTTGTACGCCAAGGCCGGTGGGAAGAGAGAGCAGAAATGCCAAGGAAAAGTGTGTTTCATTATTGTGCAGACATGGGCAAGTTGCCAATGGGTGAGCAACACACAGTGAGAGCTGTGAAGTCAATACTCAAGTCAGAGCTAGATGTGGCTTCAGGTGGATATGGGAATTTATCAGTTTAATCAAGAACACTAACACATTGTTTGTAGGTGTCCAAGGAGTTTACCTAGACAGTGGATTACTGGAAGTGTACTTTAATGGTGACATCCCTAACATTAAGGACTATGGCTGCTGGCCAGAAATGGAAGATTCTCTTTTTAAGAGATTGGGAGTTTTAAAATCTATTTTTCAAGTTACCTTTAACTATCTTTAATTTCTTTTACTTTGAGTAATTTTCTGCTGCCCCAAATCTGTAACATTTAACAAATTTCTGGAAAGCAATAAGGCAATTCTGGAGCGCAATCAAGGCCTCTTGGCCTTGATTATGCTAAGTTCTGTTAGTTTTCTTGTAGGAAAAGTGTCTGCAATTCCATTAATATGTTACTAGGTTTTCTAGGCTTTTCCTTGAGTTCAAATGCATTGGGCAGCTAGACCAACATTTTATAGGTTATTCTAGACAAAACACTGGTGAAAGATCAACAGTGTTTTGCATAAAGACAAAAGTAATTTTCACCCTTTTTCTTTTTGCTGGTATGCTTTGTTCTTTCTTTAAGGAAAAGTATATTTGAATAAAATGAAGCAAATTTCTTCTAAAAAAAGCTGCATATAAGATGAGAACTGATCATGAGCACAGTAGAATTATATTGCAAACTGACTAGTGAGAGGACTGTCAGATTATGCTCAGGTAGAATATGTTATTCCTTTATACACAGTGAAAATAACACATTTTTGCTTCTCTTCCAAATCATTACTAAAATGTGTCTTGAAATAATTCTAGATATTTGGTGGTGTTTTTCCATTTATATCAGTAAAGAATGACCTTCACTGGAGTAGCTGGTTTCAGCTTAATTTTCTGTCTCTGCTTTTGTGTATCCAGCTCATTTCTGCAGAACTTCAGCTTATTCATCAGGGCAAGCAATGTGATTACTGATTTGATGCTCTGCTGATACATAGCTCTGTGTTGTCATTACAACAGCTTTGCATATGTGAATCTCAAAAGACTAGATTTCAAGAGACAGTTTGTTGTGAATCGAAATAATGTGTCTCAGCTTGAGAAAAGATTAATCATTTCAGCAAAGGATTTGTTTTCTACAGTCAGACCACTAGGTTACTTTATACATACACTTAAACATTCAGAAGTATTTGAACAATTATATCTGAAAGTCTGCCTATAGGAGGAAGTGGAAAGCTTTAAGGTCTATTTTCATGATTTTTCCTCTTTTCTCAGAAATTTCTAGACTACTTTATCTGACTGTATATGAACTGCAAAAACCTCTGTATTTGGTTAAGGAGAGTCATACAAGACAATTTTTTTTTTCTGTCTACATAACTGACCTATAAGTTTATTCAAAGTCTTGGTCCTGGCTCTTTATGTAACCTTTTGTTTCAATTTGGCAGCTTTGTGGAGTTTTTAAATAAAATAGAGACCTTTCCTTCTCTTTGAACAGTGGCGTTTCTTTTAAGAAAAGAAATCAGGATCCTTTCAATTCCATGCCAATCTGTTCTATGAACCCTGTAAAGTTTAACTGTAGCTCTTCTCTTTCTGTTAATAGTTGCTTACTTGTAATGTAATAGGTAAAAATGTAGGAGGAGGAATGCTTGTCCCACCAGAAACTTGTGTGGTACAACACTGTGGATTTAAAAGGACTTCAGTATCACTGCCTTCAGTAAATGAAGTAGCTGCAATAAGCAAACAGCTATTTGAAGAGAAATGGGAACTAATGAATTGAACAGACTGCTTAGAGCATCTTCAAAAAGTGTACAGGTGGTAAATTTAGAATTAATTAAAGTGTGAACTAATGTCTAAAGAAATTATTTGGATTTTTTTTCTAATCAAACGATAACTAATCTAATTCTCTTATGGTTCACAAGTTACTTTTAACAGCTTTAAAATTTCAGTCCCCAAAATACTTAGAAAAAGACCTTTAGGTGTGATAAACTGTCAAGTGAGAGTCACTTGAAGATTGGGAGGAGATGTCATGTTTATTTTGGCTACAGAAATAATTTTTTTCCACACTCTTACTGTCTTCAAATATCTATGAATGTGTAAAATGGATATTTTTTTAATTTACTTGGCAGGGAATTAATTTAGGTTCATAAAATGGGTTGTATAGAGTTTTTTCTAGTTTTATCTTTTCTTTACATTTTAAAATTATTGTCTAGATTATTTCAAAGATTGTTTACCAGCCATGTAAATTAACCTGTAATTTAAAATGCACTAGGTTTGGGGTTCAGAGAGTGACAAAACCTACAGATTCAGGGACACTAGGGGAAAAGTCTTCAGCCCCGGAGTCCCTGGAGCTGCAGAGTTTGTGGATCTCTTAACTGTAATGGCACCTTGGAGGCAAGATTGAGGTGCATTTGAGGCTGAGTTCCTGTGGGTGGCCCAGATGAGAAAGGTTTGGAGAGAGCAATGTTGGTACAATGGCACGCTCCCCTTGGCCTGTCTTCTGCAGCCCCAGTGTCCGTGATAGCAAAACAAGCTGCTACAACATCCCCTCCCTTTTATCCCACATAGAAAGCATCAAAAAGTGCAGTTCAGGAGTGTTTCTTGTATTGGAGATGCCCTGGCTTCTGGGAGAATTCTGTGCTAGCTTTCTGCTTGCTGGATGGGGTTATGGACTTTTATTAAAATAACTGTTGGTATCTATGATGAGCAGGAAAAAATATGCTGATCTTCATATTAGCCTGGAGATGTAGACTCCCAGTATCTTTGAATCTGTGTAAGAAATTTTGATATTAAACAAAGGCTGTTCTATAATGCCAAGTTTGTGAGGTTATACAATTTTTATAACTAGAGAAAAATTAATGACAAAAAAGATATAAATTTGGGACCACATAACAGTGTCAAGCACATGTTACTTCTTCAAAACTTGAGATTTTATCTGGAAGGGTAAGAATTTTCCAAGTAAGTAGAATGTTAAGCTAAGCTTCAGTTAGAAAATAGATATTAGAAAACAAAAGTCATAGTTCCAAAAACAGGTTTAGGATTGTATTTTTTAAAAAAATCCATCTTAGGTATAAAGAATTTCAGTAAGCTACATGGGATTGTTTGTTTATTTCTTAGTTTCCTAAGAGGACAAATAAATTAGTAAAAAATTAAAATTATCAATTGATTTAACCGTGCAATAGCCAGTACGTGTTACATAAGATTATATGAAGAATTTTTACACATCTAAATCTTATGTCTGAGGAGCTTTAGAGTGACAATAGTCAGCTGTGTGTACAAACAAGTTCTATGTTTAGTCAAGCAGCTAAAAACTGCCAATGAAACCTGTTAATTGGAAGTTAAGAATAGAAATACTCATCAAAACTTGGCATTTGGGGTTTTTTCCCCCTTGTCTCAAAATTGGGAATAAAATACAAGGATAAGCATAAATTACTAATTCTCAAAAAATATTCTTCGGTGATATGTTACTAAATTTAAAAGTGATCAGAACTGAGTAGAGCAACAGTAAGAAATGCAAAAGCAACTTTTGCTGTTATTGAGGAAAAAGGGAGAGTTTGATGCTATTCCATTTAATTTCTTAAGTAGTTTTTGGGTTTTCTTTTATATATATCTATATTCTTTTTTTTTTAATTGTGTTTTCTAGTGAAGAACATGCTTTATAAAAAAGTATCTTGCCCAACACACTACCTTTTTACCAAGTAATGATCCAAGGAAAGTAGTCTATTAGTACTGCTCTGACTCAGCCTTCCACTTATCAGATGAATCATAGGTATCAATGAGAATGTTTTGCTTGTCTTTTTCAAAGAGTTCCAATGATTGAGTTCCAATCATTCACTAACTACAATCATTAATGTTTCCTTCATGAGACTAAGAATGCAGAATGCAAGCTATTGATGTTAATGCCCTGGCTTCATTCACTTAATTATTGTTGTATTTTATGCTGATAAATTTCAGCCAAGCATACAGAAACACATACTCTTTACTATAAAAACTTTAGAAACTGAGATTTAGGTGGTATGTAGTACAAAATAAAGAATCTAACTGTTGCAGCTGGTTAGACTATCAGTATGATTCATCTGGAAGATAAAATAAAATCATGGTCTGTACCAGTTTGGTTGCAGCTGTTACTAATCCTATTGCCAGCTGTGTATCATTTGTAGCATAATTGAGGGTGTGCTTACCACACCTTGAATGAAGTTATTTACCTAAGCCATAGATTTGAAGCTCAGTCTAGACTTGAATTGACACGTGTATCACATCTTAGAAAAGGGAGTACTTGCCTGGATAATGAAATGGTCTGATTGCATTCATTATCCTATTCATAGTTTGTCTCTAGGGAAAGCGCTACTCCATTTTCTGGATTGGTTTCAAGCTACAAGTGAGTTTTCTTCGTGGGTTTGTGTTTGGTGGGGTTTATTTAGATCTTCTCTCATTCTTAATAGCTGTGCTCCTTCTTTTACTTAATTTTCCCTTCAGCACTGTGAATTGCTTATTTATTTTAAGGTTGTGAGATAATGGTGTATGAAGTACTCCTCTCAACAGAAAAGATAATTATCTTTGACCAAGAAGCACCTGAAGTTTGAAGGATGCTGCAATAGTGATGTCTAACAAGTTGATATAAGTATGTTTGGAACTGGAAGAGAAAATCTGCTTAGCTTATAAAGTCAAGAATATTAAGACTGTTTGGCAAACTATATTTTTCTTCTTATAGCATCAGAAGGCTATCTAGAATGTTTTGTTTCTTTCAATGAATTGATTAATCAGTCTAGTGAGATAAACAGCTACCTTTCAGAAGAGCTGTAAACTCAAAGGAGAAGAAAATAAGTCAGTATTTCATCTTTGGTCTTATTGGAATATGATCCCAATATTGCCAGATGGAACGTGCCTGGGCTTGTCTGGCCCTTGCTGCTTGGCCAGGGGCAGCTGCTGTGGTGTTTCACCACAGTGATACCTCTGCCCGGCTGGATATAGCGGCTAGGCACTCGAAACCAAGTCCAGGCTTGTAGGAACTCAGGCTTCACCTCTGAAGGAGGTCCTTTGGCTAGGTGAAGAGTAAAAAGGAGAGGATTCCAACGGAGGGTTAAATCCAGAGTTTTATTCCAGGGTCACGGACATCTCAATGTTGGTAACAGCTCCATTAGAATCCTGACCGCATGGTCTGATTGTCTTTTAAGCTCAGGGCAGGGGGAGGGAAGGGACAGGTGAGGCACCAACCAGGTGGGAGGGGGAAAGGCTCAAGGGGTAAAGACACTTGGACAGGCCAATGACCCCGGACATGAGGGGCATCTTTTGAATTTCTGCCAACCACAGGACGCCCCTGCTGGAATGGACAGCTCTCAGCAGGGGGAGGGGGGAGGAGAAGGGAAAAGGTATTGCCACACCTGGGAAGGAATGGGAAGTCTTGAACAGGAAATGAGCTCACACTGCAACATGGTCTAATGACAATAAGTTGGAGACAGTTTGGAGAAATTTCCTCTTACAAGAAGAGACCAAGAAGAAGCAAATGCAGAGCTGCTTTATTTTTTCAGACTAGGACTGCTGTCATCACACAGAAATGAAATCTATGTTCTTACTGTTTTCTGAAACAAGCTGATTACTCAGTGGTTGTGAAGAGTAATTTTTGTTATCTGTTATAAATTATTTATTTATATAAACTCCTTAAGGAAAGAAACCAGTACATTTTTAATTGTGTGTAGTTTTTAATATATTTTGCTAGGATGTTCCCACAATCTGCAAACGATATTGACAATTAATTGGAATTTATTTGATTGCTATAAATTGATATATTTGTATTAATCTCAAAAGTTTTTAATTCAGAAATATGTTAAAAGCATGTTGTTTTAAACTTTCTAATATGTGTAAGAAATGTATTTTTGCATTTATACATGTTATACTCTGGTATGCTGCTCAAGATATTTGTTCCTATATTTCTATTTTATTTCAGTCAGCCAATTCTTTAATTTCAGTTTTATTATTGTAAGGTTGTGATGATAATTATCTTCTCTGAATAAATTAGCATATTATCAAATATTATTAGCATTTTTTCTTTATTAATTTTTAATTAAAAGCTTAACTTCCCACTCCATTATTTAGATTTTGTCCAGTTTTCTGCAAGGATGGATCAAAGATATAAAAAGCTTTTTTATTGCTAGGAAAAAAAAGTCATATATATTAATTATTGAAGAATTCAGACCAGGTAAACCTGCAGTCAGTTAAAAGCATGCACTTCATATTGGCTTAAATAGGAAAATAATTTGTAAACTCTTCAAGTGAAAGAAAATTGTTTCAGTTACTAATTGAATTATTTTTATTACCTTGTGCATTGAATTATAAAATGAGAATGCTGATTCAATAAATTCATCTTAGATTATTTGAAATAACTTATTTGCTTTAAATGTTTATGACGGAATAAAATTCAGCTACAGTTGGTGGTGGGGAAGAATAAATTTTAAATAGATGACTTAAGAAGAATTGTAATGAGTTCTTAAGTAGAAAAATAGAGGGTTTTTTCTTTTAAACTTTTGTTATTTATTACATTTTCTTTGAACAATGCTAAGATGTGTATTTGGCTTTTTTTAGGGTTTTTTTTCCTGTTACTTAAGACACACTGTATTGATTTTTTATGTTACTCATGTGCCATTTCATTAAAAAGATACTGAATGATAAAAATTCAAGTGAGAAATAATTAAGCTTATTTTTTTAAACTAATGTCAGAGTTCTGCAAAAAATTTTGGATTACCTATTGCATTCACCCCCTATAAATTCTATAGTTATGGCCATATGGTCATACGGATGCAATCATAGGCTTTGAATTTTCATTCTGTTTTCAAGTGTGCTAAAATTGTACTGACACCTCATATAGCTTATTTAAGCAAAAGGCATGCACATATGGCAAGCATAGTGTGAAGAACAATTTTGTAACTGTTTCTCATGCACAGTGCTGTTCTGTGCTCAGTCAATCAACACCATCTTGGCAGAGCGGCAGAACAGGATTTGCATAGCGATTGCACTCTATCAGTGCGCATTGTCCTACAGTTTGTAACGATTGTTTTACAACTTCTACAGAAAATGAATTCTTCATCCACACTTCCACTGCATGCTTCGTTTGCTGCTGGCCTGTTTTCCTTCCCTCATGTGGCTTAGCAAGGCTGCCTGCTTCTGCTTGCCAGTCCCTGCTGAATTGATTTGCCAGTTTGTAGTGAAGGTCAAAGTAAGGAAGTCTCGAGGGTCATTAGGTTTATACATGGTTTGTGGGGAAACTCATTAATGGGTTGAATGTGGGAGTAGTTTTGCTGTTCCCTTGAGGGGAGGACAGACAGGACAGGACCTGAGCATCACACTTTGTATTTGTAGCCAGCTAATCAACCGGTCACTGTAGTTTTTCTAACTACCCTTTCAGTGCACAAATAGCTGCAGGCACAGCATATGCAATCTTTTGTTTAGAAGGGATGTAGTAGGGATGTTGGGAAGCTGATGGCACTGTCACAAAAGTAAGAACAAATACAAATCTGAAGGAAGAATAATTTAGATGTTTTTCTCTATGAAACAACTTGTTCATGCTGTGTTTTTAGTGGTGACTGCTAATGCACAGGTATCAAAAAGCCTATTGTGTTTTCTCTGGATGCGCCCTGTAATTTTTAAAGAAAACGGGCCTACAGAATTGGCATGCTATAGCAAATTTTTATTTCTATCTTAAATAATGGGCAGGTGACCTAAATTTTCTTTTGAAAGATCTTTTAAGTATGCATGCAGAGTTTTAGAATGAAATGTGTTTTGTAAAAAACCCTAAAATGTGCATAATACAATATAATTCTAGGGAGAGAAACACTGAAGAAGGGGGAATCAGTACCTAGTGAAAACCCCTATAAATATGTGTCATTCAGAGGCAGGGAAAGATATGTGATATTGGGGGAGAAATTTGTCTATGTATGGTTTGCCTTCCAAGACTGAATTCAGCTGCAGTAAAACACGTTTGAGAGAATATGCCTCAGCTATCCAGTTCTGGAACCTTTTCACCTGTTGTGAGGCAATACAGAATATCAGAACTGTAGGGGTAACATTGTTCTGAAATTCCTGGGAGGCAGAGCTAGAACTTCAGCTTCACAAGTCAAAAAGGTGCTCAGGGTCCAGTATGAGGATGTTTAGAATGTTTACCTAAAACTCATTTTTGCTGGAGAGGCTGCCTATAGCCTTTATATTTGATGGAAAGATGTAAACAGTTTTTCTGACCTGTTAGAGATATCTGTTTCCCTCTGCTGACCATAAAGGGGGTCTAAATAACTAGCTGCTTGAGGCATTTTAAAGATCTAAATTTTGTCAGATTAATCCATCTTCAATCTATTCAGCAACTTCAGGGAGACTGAAAGAGTGTGTGTAAACATAAACCTTATCAGATTCTATTTTCCAAACCCTTTGAATGCGCTAGTAATTATAAGAATGCAATGAGTAAATGCAGGTCCTTAGTAAGGTTATATTTAAGAAGCGCCTTACTAAGATGAACAGTACAAAATGTAGGAGCTATAATGGCAAGAAAATGAATCACTAGACAAATTCACTCTTTTTTTTTTTTTTGTTAAGACTTGTACAGATATTTTCCATTGCTTCAGTGCCAGTGAGAAGTTTGGGACATTGACCCTAATAAATCTTTATCGTGCTGAGTTATGTGAACTCACAGGAGATACTGTAATGTAGCCTGGGAGTTCTACACCCTTAGTAAAACCAGGATTAATTTAGACTTTGATCTTGCTTTTTTTTTTAACAGATGCACAATATTTTTTGAGTTCTCATGGTACTTTTTGCTTACATTCTCCTTTGATAGTTCTTACATTCTTTTGATAGTTTTCAGTGTCATGGGGTAGGAGAAGGACTTATGTTACTAGTTTTCATACGGTGTTCACTATCTTGACATTCCTTAAGATGAGAAGCATCCCCTTTACTATGCAGATGAAAAGTTACACTGCATTGCTGTATTTTTCTCAATAAGTTCTTACTCCATTATAAAAAAACCCCAGCAAAACAGTAGCAAGTTCTTGGCCTATAATTTTTGCATTCATCCATAGAAAATTTAGAAGTTTTCAGCAAGAATATTGTGCTTAATAACTAACCTAATCTTTATTCCTACTTGCTAGTGGTATTCCAGAAGCACAAGAGTAGAAATACAGGAGATATACTAAACAGCAGTTCTTACAATAACTCGGACTGCTAATTAAAAAAAAAAAAAAAAAAAAAAGAAAGATAACTTGTCTCGGTCCCTCTGTTTGCCTCTCAGGAGCTCTCGGCCAGTCCCGAGTCGGCAGACACTGGGGGGCAGCCCCGACACGGCCGACAGCGGGGAGACACTCACTCTCTGTGCCCCGAGGGTACTGAGGGCACCCAGGCTGGTCCCTGTGCAGCAGAAGAGACAATAGAGACATTGGTAGAAGATAAAGGGCTGACTCTTAGCAGGGGTTAATCCAAGGTTTTATTCTAGGAGTCCCAAAGGAGCTCCTGCACCTCAGGGGGCCTCCTGCCGAGCGCCCCGGGAGATGAGCCGAGGTTATATTTAAATGGAGGTGGAAACCGAAAGTAGATAACATTTTACTGACCAATAAGTGACCCTAAGGGATGGATGCTAGGGGATAGACACATAGGACAGCATATGGGGCAAGGCTTGGGGGGCTGACCCCTGGCCTCTGGCGAATCACTCGACATCCGGGACCGAAGCTTCTAGATGGAGGGGATGGGATGCTGAGCGATTGACAGAGAGCCAGGGTGGGGGTTTGGGGATGATCTCATCCAGGGAGAGGGATAACACAGGTAAGGGGAGGGGGGTACAGTCTGGGATAAACCATTTGGGAAAAATATGGGGATACAAGACAAAACTACTTCAAAGTATTACAAAATATAAAAACGCACTACAACAATAACTAAATATGTTCTCTCTCTACAGACATCATACCTGCAGAATTATTTGGAATCACTGTCCTTGGAATTTGTAAGATCTTATTTCAGAGAAGATAAGACCAGCTTCCAGAGTGCATAAGGATTTTAGGGAGACTTTGCAAAAATGGCCTTTGGGATGTACAAATAGCAAATAAATTTGGAGCTAGATAGAAAAGGTGTAATATTCATTAAAATGTCTGTTTGAGGGCATCATTTTTTAAGTGGGAGAGTTCAACGCAGCAGGTGGTGGTGATGAATTTTTTTGCCGTGCTTTTTCCCAAGCTTAAATGATTTTTATTTTACATAAGATTTTTAGTGAAAGTGGATGCCAGACCCATGCTACCTACAGGAATGAAAGAATGCTAAGAACATAACTGTTTCATTCAAAATTATCAGCATGCTATCTATGTAGTGTGGGAGTATATGTTTTAAAATGTGTGTGGATGCAAACAGAAAACAGTTTGTTTGGATTATTCATGTTTGTAGTGTGATTTCAAGAGAGGAAATAGTAAAATGAGAAAAGTTTCCTCTGTCAGAAGACAGTCACTGGCTCTATTCTGTGCCCCTGTTGTACACATATCTTTCACAGATCAGACTTAGTACCGTGGCTGAGGTAATAATTCATTGCTCTACTGCTATATTGAATATCCCTGATGAGGGGGTCACAAACTCTGCTCACAACTGAATAATATTATGGGTAACTGCAGTTGTTGCAAAACTTAATACATAATGAAAAATACTACATGAGTACTGAAGATTTGGTGGTTTATTTCTTCCTTACATTGTGCAGTTCTCACGTTTTTGCAAAATATGAGTAAAACGTCACAGTAATCGAAAAATGTCAGTAGCTTGCTGGGTACAGAAAAAGTTCTCTATGCTTTGAAGTTCCCTGAGTGCTGGTGCAGCACTTTGAAAAATTCCTTAATGACTGAGTAGTAGTTCTTGAACTAGTGATTTGGGAGTCCCCTGCAAGCACACTAATGATACAGACAGCAGCATTAAATCACTTGCTTTAGTTTAAGTACTTCTTGAATGTACATAAAGTCTCACTTTATTGGGAATTGAACTAACTACCTGCAGTCTGCACAATAAGTTGTGCACTTAAGCAAAGGTGAATTACTAATAAGAGAGTTTTTTCAGTATGTGTTTTTTGAAAGCTCTTAGCTGTTTGGGTAGAAGGATTGCACAGCAGTTGTCGAAGCTTCACATGTTGGACTTGTGAGAGATCTTGGAGAGATCTTTTTAACAATTTTCAGGAAAAAAAGTGACAGAGAAATACCATGACAAAGGCTTTTGGAAGACACGAGGAAACGCTTCAATAGTATTTCACAGAACATTAAATTTTCCTAATCTCTTCAGCAGCTGCACTCCATTTTTTAATTTTTTTTTTTTTTATTTTGTTTTTTTGGCTCTGACAGGGACTTGAGAATAAAATTAAGATGGTGCTACTGGTAAAGTCTACCTTCTGCCTATGTTGATTTCCTAGATGTTTTACTTAAATAATATTAAAGGGTGTCTGCATAGTTTTGTGAATTTATCACCCATTGGTTACACTGCTGAGTACCCATTTGATAAATGCTTTATCTGTTTTAGATTTCACTGTTCTCAGTCCAGACCTAAATCAGAAGGTCAGCCAAAAATATCAGCAACAGTTCATAAATGAGCTAGGATCTCCTGAGCAAACTCATACACAAAAAGGAAGCATACAGAAGGTAGAAGCAGGGACAGATAATATGGGAGGAGTATAGAGGCAACATTTGAGCAGAAATGCAGTTAGGAGGGACAAAGACCGGATTGAACAGAATCTGGTCAGGGATATCAAAAGACAATGAGAAGGACTGCAATGTGTACATAGGTGATGAAATGAAGAACAGGGAGTAGGTGGGCCCACTGCTGAATGAACCTGCTGACACAGGACATGGAAAAGGCTGAGGTTCTGAATTCCTCTTAGTTTTAACTGGCAAAATCATTATTCAGGAATCTTAATTACTGAAGTCAGGGAAAACCCTGGTGCAAGGAAAATGTACTCATGGAAGACGATCAGGTCAGGGAACAATTAAGCAAAGGTACATACATAAGTCCGTGGGCTGTGGTGGGAGGTCATGTTTGACCAAATTGATAACCTTACATGAGAAAATGGCAGTCTCAGTAGATGAGTGTAGAGCACTTGGCAGTCATTAAGGCTACCTAGGTGTCAACAAGGTTTTTTATACTATTGCCTGTAAGATCCTCATAGAGAAGCTGACAAAGAATGGGTTGGTTGAACAGACATTGAGATGGACTGTAAACTGGCTAAAGCCCAGACTGTGGTGGCCAGTGGTATTAAGTCTAGCTGGGGGTCAGTAGCTGGCAGTGGACTCCAGAAGTCAACACTGGGTTCAGCTGTTCTTATAATTTTCATTAAAGATCTGGATGATAGGGCAAAGTGTACCCTCAGCTGGTTTGTTGATGTCACAACACAGGGAGCAGTGGATGACCAGAGGCAGTGATGACTTCCAGAGGAACCTGGACAGGCTGGAGAAATGGCCAGACAGGAACCTCATTAAGTTCAACAAGGGAAAATGTGAGGTCGTGCACAGGGGGAGGAATAAACCAAGGCAGTGTAGTGAGGAAGACTATGTGAGGGGGCTGATTAGCTGGAAAGCAGCTTGGAAGGAACTACAGGTGGATATAAAGTGAAACACAAAGGCCGAAGTTGCCCTGGGCTGTTTTAGGAGTGTTGTTACAGATAAATGGTGTAACCTGCACAGCAGAGTTGGACAACTCAAATAAACAGATCAATAAAAAGAACTGTGTACAAATAGATATAAAGCAATACAAAGCCAGCAGATGAAAGGATTCAGAGCTAACAGATAAAACCTATCTGGGAGAAAAGAGCACACAGAAGATTCCACTGGTCACAGAAGCATAGAATAAGGGAATGTTTCATTAGGAGTAAATACAAAACTGTCTTAAATATACAAATAAGATTTTTTTTCTCTTAAAAATATTTAATTATGTTTGGGGGTTTTCCTTTTTTCTTTTTTTTTTCCTTTTTTTTTATTTACATTGATTTAAGTGACTTTGTTTTAATAGTTTGCTTGTATAGACATACCTTTTTCTATTGGTATAAAACTGGTAGCCTCCTGAAATTTAAATATTTCTTCTTATATTTCTGACTGTTCTAAAATGTCCATAGTGGTATTGAGAGTGCTCTCTTGACAAGCAATGTAATTTTTTTTGAGAAGAACTCAGGACAAAGTCTGATTTTGTGTGTATAGATACTTATGTATGCTGTCTCAAACTAAAAAGACAAAAGATAGGCTAGAACATGCAGAGCCTTGGTATCTTTTCCATTTCCTTGGTCAGCTGGAGAAATAACAATGTTCAATAATATTAGCAGAAAATGGAGAAATCTTTCTTCTCAGGTGTGTTTTCTTCAGTGAGTGTTATGTTCCAGGATTATTGAAGGATGTATTTGTAAACTTTAGAAATCAGAAACCATCCAAGACCATTCAGATTTTCTGAATAGTGTACGTCTCATTTGCTGCAGACAAGAGAAAATTCCAAGCAAAATAAGTGAAGCAAGTGACTTTGTACTTTCTTAGAGGAAATTTTGTCGTTTACCTGATTTTTTTTTTCAAAGACAAGAGCACTTCCCAATATAGGTGGGATGGCATGGTTATTATATAATACAAGAATCTCACTGCTTCTGATTCTATTTCTCACATTTTTAGGCATTATGTGATGTCTCTAATGGAACAATGTCTTGCCTCAGGCTTGCAGTTCTTTTCTTCTTTGAATATGTCAGATTGAAGGAGAACATTTATTTTAATCAATTTTCAGATTTCACTTAATAAACATTTAAGCCTCGAGTACAGTCTTTTTATCTGCCACAATAGGCAATCATCTTTTGTTTGTTACATTTCTGATTGTGGTATGCTGAAATCCCAAGGATAATCTTTTAGTATCATCCTACGCAAGCCCCAGCAAGAGTCTGAGCACCTCATGAGCCAAAAAAAGGGAATACAAGACAAGGGGAAAAAAAAATTGTTATTCACATTTGATAGGTTAGAAAACTGAAGCAAAATCTATGAAAACTACTCATGATCACACAGCAGTAAATTATTAATTAGGTTACTCATCCCTGAGTTTTCTCACTTCAAAATTTTGTTTCAGTTGACAGAAAAGCCTAGATTTTTTTCTTTACAGTTTTAATTTTTACTTTACTGTATTTTTGAAATTTAAAAAACCTGCCTGAGGAAAACAAAACATTTTTTAATGTTCTCCTAGTACAAGGACTGTTATATTTGAATCTTTTTGCTTTTGCTCCTAAGACAGGCACAGGCTGCTATGCTCTCCTGAAATGCAGACAACGACAGTCAGCACCATACACTAAATAAAGTCTTCAGCTGTTTCAAGTTCAAAGTTCAAAGCTGTTTCCTTTCCTTCAAGTCACAGATTGTTTTCAGCCTAGAGTCAATTTGTGGGAAATCAAAAATTGTTTTTTAACCTCACTGAACAGACCAAGACCCAATTACACTTTATGAAGATGAGATGTATGTCAGTGTGTAATTTAAAATATGCTGTGAGACCTCCTGTGAGCTCAGAAATTATCTCCTAAGTCATGGCTTAAAAAAAGTGTTTGCTTCCTTTATCTTGGGATGTTTCTTTCTATGCAATGAACACTATCAGACTTCAAGCAGTCTGAAAGAAAGAAGAGCTTTTGCCTCTATATATCCAAGGGAAATTATATGCTATAACTCTTGATTGTTTGACAGGAATATAAGCCCATACCAGTTTTTGCTTTCATTACCATTATCTGAAGAAAATTTATGGTGCTGATATGGTGAACCTAATGCTGCTCCTCTGCTTTCTATTTTGGTGCGTTTCTGCATAATACAATTATATTCCACTTTCTTGTGTATTTGCCTTTTAGTAAGTCTGGTTTTCTGTTCATGCTAGATATTTAGTTGTATCCTTTTGGTACTGTAAATTAAAATGTCACTGCAGACAGATGTCTCAGACTGAACTGGGAGTAAGCAAATCTTGAATTTTAACAACAGAGTATATTTGTTTGTGCATTTGAGAAAATGTAACTTTCTGTAAGCTTCGCTAAATTTGATCAAATTTTGTTTTGGGAAGCTGTTCAATGTTCTGATAATAGCAGTATTGAATGCTTTTACTTTGATCTGATTTTGTTATTAAGGACTTAAGGTACGTAAAAATGGTGGTGGTTATCTGTAAATGTGTGAGTGAAATTAGATTTAAAATAGTAAAATCTTTTTTCTTTTTTCTCTTTTCTCTTTTCCATCTCATTAAGGGAAGAAATTTTTTTAAATGACTTGAGATCACTAGTTGAGTTGTACTGAATGTTTGAGAACACTTTCCATTTACAATGAGCTAGAAACAAAATTGCTCAAAATCACTTGGGGTTTTGTACATTGAAAGGTTAATTGGTAAGACACAGCTATGATCTATTTCAGCCAGAGATTTAGATAACTAATTTAGTATGGCTTCCTTGTAAATTAGATGTAAAGCTTTAGTAAGTGAAGGGTCACTTTTTCCAATGGAATTCTAATGTGATCTCTAAATGCTGTTTTTCAGTTTATACATATATGAGTAAGTACTGGTGAAAATGACCTTAGGACTGTTCTAGTAAATTTTGTCATCATTATAGACACCTGAATCCTGCTGCCTATGCCCACATTATGCTTCCAGTTTTTCACTTCCAGGGCATGTTTGCATAGACCATGAGGAATTGTTTTTGATAGTATGGACTTCAAGGATTAATTGCTTTTCTAAGCAAAGTGTTTAGTGAAAATGGGATATTTCATTCAGGTCTTGAAATCATATTAAATGATGAACAAAGCATAATACAGATGTATTTAAATCTATAGGTGGCATTTTACATTCAATGTTGAGAATTAATGTAAATAGTAAAATGCTACTAAGCACTAAAAATTTAAGAAGATGTTTGCTTAGAAGGAAAAGCATTACAACAGTCATATTTAATTTCTAGCTTCATGGAGTAATAGAATCATTAGAAGCATCAAATGCACCTCTGAGTATCATATCCACACATCCCTGAGTATCACATCTACACATCTCTTAAATATCTCCAGGGACGGTGACTCAACAATTAATTTGCATTTTTTCCCTTCACCCTTCAATTCTTTTCTCCTTTGCAAACCTCTGAATATAAATTTGAGGTTTTGTATGGGAACAAAATAGAAAAATCAATGCTGCTGTCCTCTCCACAGAGACAGAATTTGAGCTGGAATCTGTTCTCCTTTCACTAAATAACTGAATTGCTCTTTAATCAAGGAAGATTTTCTGATGCTACACTGGTTACAAATAATTGAGATCATATATTAATACAATATAAAGAGAAATAATTATATCACAATTTGGAAAAAAAGCAAGGCTATGTTCTTGACAAGAAAAGATCTGGGTTCTAAAAATTTAGCTGAAAAGAACACCTTAGTATTGTAGTACTTCTCTAATTTCTGTGAATCAATATGTACATAAGCCAGTAGAGCCTTAAACTTAATACATTAAAAATAATGTTTTTAATAATTTCAGGATCTGATTTCTACTCAAAATGCTTTTGTTTTATTGGCCCACTTGACTTCCACACAGCTTTTCCCTTGAACTGCTCTATACGTGATTTTCAAGAACCTCTTGTGCTTACATATCCATTTCAGTGATACAGTTGCATTTATATCCACCAACATTTTGTCCCTGATCTCATATAGTTAAATTTAATTGATGTAGCAGTAGAGTTATTTTCCATATTTTATGAGTATTTCTATGGATCTTTAGAGAAGCAGACATATAAGAAAAAACTTCTAAGAATGTCTTTTCAGAAGTGAATACAAAGATTAGATATGGTAAAACAAGAGTACTCCTTTGCTTCATTTGTTTTTCTTAATGATGAGAAGTCTGCTAAATGTTCAATGATTCATTAGTAGTTCTAAGTAAAAATTCTGAATACTTCATTCCTTTTCAGTAAAGAAATAAAATTAATGTCAGTACTCCATTGTAGAGGCTTCCCTGCCCACACAGATGTTAATGCCTTATGAATATCAAATGATAGACAGGTAAGATTTTCCCTATTAAGTGCATGTCCTTAATTATTAAATCTAAATAACATTTTATTAATAGAAAGGAAGTTTATATCTATAACATAAATATTATATTATTAATTATATAATATTGATAATATTTATTTATAATTTCCATTTAATAAAATTTTCTAAAATAAGAGAGAAATTTTAAAAAATACATCATAGATTATTTAACTTGCAGCAAGAGAGGAGCTTTCATCAGGAAAGATAAGTACAAAGTGAGCTAATGGTTCATAGTTACTAATGCTCTGTGGAACTAGCATTGTAAGAAATAATTGTAAATGTGTTCTTAGATCAAAAGAGGTGATTAGTTCATTGTATTCAGCATTAGTGCAGTCTCCTCTTGAGTAATGTGTGCAGTTCTGGGCCCCACAATTTAGGAAATTTTTGAAGGGCCTTGGATGTATTCAGAAGAGTGCAAAAAACTGGTGAAAGGGATGGAAGAAAGGAACTGCTGAGGACTTTGGACTTGTCCAGTTTGGAGAAAAGAAGGCTGAGTGGCTCTTTCCAGCTTCCTCAAGTGGGAAATAGAAGAAGGAAGTGCTGATCTCTTCTCTCTGGGATTCTTGGGAACCACCAGGGTATGTTGGCTCTGGACACTGGGAAACATTTCTTTACTTTGGTGGTGATCAACCACAGGAACAGGCTTCCTAGAGAAGTGGTTGATACCCCAATACTGTCAGTGTTGAAGAGATGTTTGGGCAATGCCCTTGTTAATATACTTTAACATTTGGCCAGCTATGAAGTGGTCAGGACTTGATCATTGCTGGTCCCTTCCAACTGAAATACTCTATTGTGTTTTGTTTTGTTTTGTTTTGTTTTTTTCTAAAGCTGTGTTTATTAGTTCTTTTACTGTCAAATATATTAGTAAAATAAACTCAAGTTTAAAATCTGGCAAGTTTTTATCTTAGGTATGTTTAGATGTTTCATTATAGTGGGAATTAAACTGAACATACCTGCTGAAAAGTGGCGAGCAAAGTTCAGAACTCATTACTGCCCAGGATCCCAGGTATCTGCCACCTCATTGTGCATTTGAGTGTAAAAAAGTGTTCATTAGGTTGGCTAAAAATATGTATCTAGAGTGCAAATTGAAATATTTTTGAAGTCCTAACAGCATCAAGTTACTCTTTGCTATAAGTGGAAACAAATGGAAAGAATCAGTTGCACCTCCCTGAACTTTGGAAAATGAAGGATTTTAAGTTGCTTCACACTCATTTGTGTTTAATTCAACTCTGTGTTTAGTGAAAAGAAAATTATAAGGGAAAATAAGAGAAGGAAAATTATGCTGATAGCAGTAAAAATATAGGTATGAAGAACCTTGATCCTCATTTTCACAGGGAACATTTTCATATGAACTTTGCTCTCTCTGGCATTAATAAAAGAATTTGAGAGTTCAACTAGAAATCTATCTTAACAGATGTAAAGAAAAAATAATGTCAGAAACTAAGAAAAACCCTGTATACATAGTCAACCATTGTATATTTCACATCACTTCAGCTTAAAATCCTTTACAGATCTGTGAGGGTACTGTTTTGAACATAGGCTATAGTTCAGGAGATTATCCTGTAAATGCATTTAGATTGATAAAGTGTGCAAACTATCTCTCCCTGTCATTGTCTTGGTTAGCACATATTACTGATCAAGAGTCATTTCAAGGGATTTTTATTCTATTTTTTTATTATTTTGCCTTTAATGACATCAAACTGTTTTGGTTTTAAGATATTTGCCCTTTTTTTTGTTTGTTTTGTTTTGTTTTGTTATATAAACATCTAAGTGATGTCAATGCCACCATGTAAACATAGTTCTTCCGTGTTGGTGCTTAAGGTCTTCTTCTCTTTCCTTTGCCAGGTGATAATAAACAAAATATTTGGCAGCAAAATTATTTAGCTTCTTGCCTCGAGAAAGGGAATTTTCTCGTGGTTTTAGTTGTACCTTGAATTGTTTGAGAAGAAGTAATTGATTATTGATTTCAGTTTATAGGTAAGCAATAGCTGAAGACTTTAGTTATTGTCTCTGTTATATCCAAGTTTGCTTTTTCCTGTAGGTAAAGGTATGCCAGGATATTTATGACTTTTCATCTCTTTAGGAGCACCAAGAGAAAACTGAGACTTTAAAGCTGTCTTTTCCAGTTTTTATTAGCTTGGGGATATTCTTTTCATCTGTATACTGCAATGCTACACATTCACAGTGGTTAAACAAACTGAGCTTTAATGAAAGGGTGGATGACACTACTAGCTAGTAAGATCTCACAAAATCAAGATAATAAAAAAAATAGTAAATTGTACTCCCGTAGTCTGATTAACATTGTTACCTTCTGGCTGTTTTGTTTAGAGGGTTTTGTTTTTTTTTGCTTTGTAGACATAAATTCATTGTGAGTTTAATCAGTCTGTTTTTGCTCACAGTGTTTTTTCTAACTTAGAAGCCATAACTTGATATTTCACATGATACAAGACATTGGAGAATTTATAAAAGAAAGTATTTAATTTTTCTTTTTACTGAAACCAGTAAATGATGTTTTCCAAGAACATAGTTCCACAATGATGCTTGAAATTATGTTTCTGTACCTCATAACACAACTGACCCCGTTCTGTATTTTTGTTGGTTTTTTCCTTTTTTATTTCCTTTTTATTTTATTTTTTAAATCATTTTACTTATATGTGTATTTGGCAGAAATTTCCCTTAGGGGAACTCCAGATGTCACTAAAATTCAAGTTTTCTAGATGGTAGGGTACAAATTGATCAGTAATTCTTTATTTTAACCTTGCACACAATTGTGCACTACAGCAATAGAATGACTGGAGAAAGGAAACCAAAAGGTTTTGTAAGGGTAAAACCTTTCTGACAATAAATATGGATCTTCAAATGTCAAGAGGGGCTAGATTAAATCCATGGGTTTCTTTCAATCTAATATCATTAAGAATAATTACTTTATATTTTTCTTTAAATGTTTGGCTAATACAGATGCATGTAGTACTGAAGTTATATCTCTGAAAGCACAGCAGATAGAAAACATTAGCTTTTAAAATTTTTACCAAATTCGGTGTTGTGATTTGACACTGGCCAAACACCAGGCACCTACAAAAGCCACTCACTCACCTTCCCCTGCCACAGCTGGACAGAGAAGAGAAAAAAATTTCATGAAGGGTTCATGAGTTGAGATAAGGACTAGGAGCAATCACTTCAGGGGTAAAACAGTGTAATAGTTGCCTCCTCAAGCCAGGTCTCATAAGCTCTTGGAGGTCTGTAACACACCCAAGATAGCTCAGTTACCCTTGGAGGCATAAAAATCAGCAGGATGGCTTCTGTTGCAGTGTTGGAAACAAAAGGGTTTAATAAAAGGCAAAATAACAAATGGAGAAAAACCGAGCCAGGTGCAAGAGATTCTTTCTCCTGGTAAAACACCTCACAAAAACGATTAGTTTCTTTGTTCTCTTCTTATTCTAGTAAATTGCCCAGGTGGGACTTTCTGGCTCCTGTCCAATTAGCTATCCTTAAGTTTGAGGTGAAGTCCCCCAGGCCCTATGGGATGTCTTTTCACCTAATTGAGGAGGGAAACTTCTAGGCTTCTTTCCTTTTTTGACGGGACAAAGGATAGTTTTGTCACTCCGTCAACAGAGGGCACATTTCCTATAAAACAGGCTTAACTTAAAGGTATGAAGTGAATCTATTACTAACAGAATCAGAGGATAATAATGAGAAGTAAAATAAGCCCTTAAAACCATGTTTTTTCCCCAAACCCTCCCTCCTTCCCAACAGGGAGACAGAGTGTGGGGGTTTTGATCAGTTCATCACCCATGGTTTTCTTTCACTGCCCAGGGAGAGGAGTCCTTCTCCTGTGAGATTGTGGTGTCCCTCCCATGGGAGGTAGTTCTTCTCCCACATGGTTTCAATCTCATAAGCAGCAGTCCTGCCAAAATTGCTGCAACGTGAGTCTGTCCCACAGGCACAGAGTCCTCCCAAAACTGCTGTGGTGTGGGTCACTCTTCCACAGGGTGCAGTCCTCCAAGGATGTGCTGTTCCAGCCTGGAAGCAGGGCCCCTCTCTCCACCCAGTCTCCCACTGGATCACAGCCTTCTCCAGGGATCTACTGCTCCAGCATGGATATCTCCTCCACAGGCTGTGGGTGAATCTCTGCATCCTCCATGGATCCCCATGGGCTGCAGGGGCACAGCTGCTCCACCATGGTCTCACCACAGCCTGCTGAGGAGTCTCAGCTCTGGCACCTGGAGCACCTCCACCTTCTCCTTCTCCACTGACCTTGGTGTCTCCATGTGGTTTCCCTCACATGTTCTCACCTCCTCCTCCTCTTCTCTGACCAGTAGAACAAAAGCTGTGTGCGCTTTGCTTTGATTTTCTTCTTAAATATGCGATCACAGAGGCATTACCAACATCAAATCTTAGCAAACACCATAAATCATATAAATCTGATGAAAATACTCCATCTATAACAATAGTAACAATACAAAGATAGAAGGATTTTTATGAGACTAGAAACTGCTTTTTAAAATGTACTCTTGTTCCATGAGACAACTATTTCGAATCCTTTTAGTATTTAAAAAATAAAGATGTAAGTATGAAGAGATCTGCTTTGTTGACATTTTTCAACTAAATATTGATTAAAAGTAATATTCAAGCAATATTCGTCTTTCAAGCAATTATTTTTACCACTGTCCCTCCATGATCTTGTTTTCAATGTATCATGGAAATGTTCTAACACTCAGATGAAAATAGACTTTGACTGAAGAGAGATCAGTTAATCTTGAAACTTGCAAGACTAAAAAATTGTTATCAAAGGAGGAATAAGAAAAATTGTATGAGACGCCATTATATTACCATTGAAAAAGTAATACAAAATCCTCAAGTCATGGCCACTCTGACATAAAAATAATTATAAATCAAGATTTGCTTTAATGGTAGCAGTGTGATTATTTATTTTTCCAAACTATTAGTACATAGTTCCTAGCTCTTAGAGGACCTTGAAATATAGCATAATATACACTATTTCTATTATTGTGAATGCTGGATGCCTTGTTTTCCCTTCTGTATCATGCATTGGCTTTCATGTATTCAAATGAATGTGTGACTATATGTTTTGTTCTTGAGAAACACTGAAGTAAAAGACTTTGAAGCAGCTATTGACAGAAAATAGTTTCCTGACTTCTTTCTGCCTAACTACATTGCTGGCTTGTGGGTACAAATGAAACCCTTATTAAGCCTTTTTAGTTGTTTTTCATTTCTGTCTTGGCTTTTTTTCTTATCTTTTATTACTTTCATTTAAATACTTTCTTTATTAGTTTCTTCCTCATATACCACAATCAACCTCCAAAGCTGAGTTCACTTAGATTTGTTATATACACATTCCCTTCAAGCAAGCTGTCTTCTGTGTTGTTTTTATTTAACATAACTTGTTTGTATTAGTACAGATAAATTAAATCATTTGAAGAAAGGAGTAACTCTCAGAATGATCAAGATAAGAGGAGTATTTTAAAGTGAAACTGAGAAGTTCAATACAAATTAAGCTAAAAATGCAAATGGCAATTTTATTTTATTAATGTCTGTTGTTTTCTTTTAAGTTTTTGTAACGGTATTGATGTTTTTTCTTATAACTATGATAACCCATGATTTCTATTTCTAACTTAAATATATCAAAAAGACCTTAGAATTGGTAATTTTTTCCAAGAATACTTAAAACATTCTAACAATGATAATACTTCAGTAGTTTGATTTCTCTGATAGTGTATGCTGCTTCTTCACTGCTTATATACTCCATGTGCATTTCTAAAAATGTGTAATGAGTATTAAGATGCTCCTAGTGGCTAGGTTCCTGAATTCTACATGGTTGTTGGGATAAAGTAAAAACATAACAACCCTGCCTGTTATTTGGTTTTTTTATAATTCTCTTCAGTAAATCAAAAATTATAATGTTGTGCAGAAGTAGGAAATGTGACAGTTAAATAGCTGCTCTTGCTATGTTTTGCATAGAATCATAGAATGTTAAACGGTTGGGAGGCACCTTAAAGATCATCAAGTCTCAACAACTCCCATTACACCAGGCTGCTCCAGGCCTTGTCCAGCCTGACCTTGAATGTTGCCAGTGTTGGGATATCCACAACCTCCCTGGGCAACATGTTCCAGTGCCTCACCAGTCTCGCAGTAAAAAATTTCTGCCTAATATCTAATCTAAATTTCACCCCTTTTAGTTTGTACCCATTACCACTTATCCCATCAATACAGTTCCTGATGAAGAGTCCCTCTCCAGCTTCAATGTAAGGAAAGATATTGGAATGTTGCTGTAATGTTCCCACATAATTTTCTGTTCTCCAGGCTGAACAGCCCCAACTTTCTCAGCCTGGCTTGGTAGTGGAGCTTCTCCTGTCCTCTTATCAACTTGGTGGCCATCCTCTAGATTGGATCCAACAGTTGGATGTCCTTCCTAATTTGGGGACACCAAAACTGTACACAGTTCTAGAGGCGGGGTGTCCCAAGAGCAGAGTAGGGGTGAGAATCGCCTACTTCTGTTTACTGGCAACACTCCCTTTCATGCAGTCCAAGATTCCACTGGGTTTCTGGGCTGTAAGCACAAATCTGACTGCTAATTTTTTTTCAGAAATAATGGAAAATGACAGCAGCTTTGTCCGTCAGCTCCCTCAAGACCTGCAAATAAATCTCATTGCGTCCCATGAACTTGTGGACATTGATGTTCCTTGGTCTTGAACCTGATCCTCTTCTACAGTGGGCTTAGTGCTTTCATTCTCCCAGTCAGTCCCTGCATTTGCCATTCTTGACATGGGTGGAGTGGCAAGAGCACTTGCAGTTGAAGATACATAAAGAACATATCTTTATGATATTGTTCTTTCTCTAGAATCTAAATGAGTACATTTTTTTTAGCCTCCTGAATGTTTGTGGTAAACGATGTAGACACATTTTATTTTAGGAATTTGTGAAATCATAGTTACATACACATCTGTTGAAAATCTGCTAAGGATTGCCTGATATGAATATTTTTATATAGTGGCCTATTTATGAGCTGCCTTGCTGATTGCATTTTAAAAGAATGTCTCCCTGCACAGATGACATTCAGTTTTCTAATTTGCTTTTAAAAAGGTAATCCTTTTTAGGGATTTATTTGCTTAAGATAATGAGGTAGGATTACAGCAGAATTAACTGCAATGCTATTAAGTGTTGGTTTTTTTTTTTCTTTGGATCTTGCCTTATGCTTTCAGTTTGAAAGTAAGCTGAGATTTATTTTTCTAGGCTACAAAACAAATTCAAGACAAGAAGACAAAAAGGCAGCTGAAGTAGTAATTCTCCTGAAGGATTAAGACACTGGTGTCTTTGAGGTATGTTTGTTTTGGAAATGTTAATTATTTATTAATCTTGACGCTATGTATGAGAGTAACGGTGAATGCTTTTGAACATTAGTGACTATTTCACATCTTCCAGTGTAGTTCATTTGAAAGGGAACTCCTAAATACATAAATATATATATATGGGGTTTTTTTAATAAGTATGGGAAATTAGTTGTAAATGTGCTTCTGTTACATCTATCTTTCTGTCTAGAAAATTAGATATACCCACCTGCAAAGTCACAAATCTAGAAGCTTTCTGTGTTCTTTCTGACTTAACAATTGCTGCTTTCTTTATGTGGCATAGGTACTGAGAAAAATTTCCAAATAAGAATGTTCAGGAAAAAGGTGTAAAAATTTTATATGCAATACATATTACTATGATTTAAATAGCTACAATAAACATTTCTATCAGTTAGATGTTAAAGAGAATGTATAGAAAGAAATTATGAATAACTCTATAAGGAAGACAATAGAAAGTCATCAGTAAGTAGACAGATTAATGGAAGGTAAACTGAAGAAATTCATCACTGCCTTTTCACAAGTTTAAAAATAGCCTATTTAACACTGTTTTTCAGTTACAAAATGTTTGAACTCAGTAAATTGGATTCCAATTTTGTAAATGTACCAGCAAAGCTTGCAGGGAACTAAGGAAATGGAGCTGATGCTAATTTCATTTTAGGTCTAGTTATCACTTAGCATGTTCAGGAGCTTAAACAGAGAAAATTGCAGTCTTCATACATTCAAAAAGTACTAGGGCCTGGATAGCATTATTTTTATTACATTTGGGAAATATTCTTTTGTAGTTTATTTTTCTTGGAATGCCTTCCATCCCTAGTTTTCTCTTTCATTCAATATATTACATTTCAAAGGATTTTTTTTTTTGTCCTAGAGAGGTATTTTCTCATAACAGTAAAACCACAATTCCTCTATCTTTTGTTACTTCAACAAAAGCTTCTTCTGAAGCTTCTTCTCTTTGCAGGAGATATATTTCACCAGCATAGACTCTTGTCTCTTCTACATTCCCACCAGATCTGTGTCATTTTGTTCACATTCAACCTGTTAGAAGGAGCATGTAGAAGTTTGACTAGTGAGACAAACATCTCATGGTTGTTAAGTTCTGCAAGCCTATAGTGTGATGCACAGATTTTGTCCAAAAATAATTTTCTACTAACGAAAACCCAAAAAAAAAACCCCAAAAAACACAAACACAAACTCAGTTTCCTCTTCCCTCAAAGACAATATTTATTTCAGCTCCCTTTAAAACCACATACCCGCTCAAGACTGTTGACCTCCAAGATTATTTCTTTTCTTTGCTTTAGATGTTTAGATGTTCAATAACAGGTTTGAAGCCTTTGGAATTGAGAAGTTGAGTTCTGTACACTATCTTTGTGTAACATCATTCACAGTGAATAGATTCAGATTTTTTGCCTCCTAGCATTTGTAACCACAATCACCTCTCTTTTATTGTCAGTTTTTTTTTCCTGGAGAAACAAAATTTGAAGTACAGTAATATACAGCAAGAGGGAAATCAGCAAATATTCACATATTTTACTCTACTATTCTTTTATCACTCAGCATACCTAATTTTGTATTGGAGAAAGAATTTAAAACTGTTGTTGAAAATTTGATGAGACTCTGCACACATGCCAGTGACATCTGGGAAAAGTATTTTTTAATAAATGAAAAATCTCCTTGGCCTCTTCTTGACTCCTATTGAGATACATACTTATTCCTCAGGGCACAATTTGTCTTGCAGATTGTATTTGATTTGTAGTCTAAGGATAGAAACTCATCATATCTGTGTTAAATACATGTAGCTTTCAGAAGCATGGTAAGGCAATATTTTTGTATTGAGTCATGAGGAAAAATGTGTAAAAAAAGATAGATCTCACTTCACTAGGTCTGTCTGAAACAAGATACTAAGTAAAATATTTATTAATTTTTAATCAGTCTGCTTTAGCTTCAGATCTATTTGTGATATTTATGTTTTTGTCTAGCTTGATCCCTGAGTGTTCCCATGCATAGAGTGTTTGTTCTTATATGTTTGTTAAGCCTTTATAATATCTTCACTTTCTCTCAGTTATAGAGAAATAATTGTAAAACAGCAGATAAAAAATAGTACAGTATGAGGGAAAACAAAAGAAGCAAATTGTGTCTGCCCTTTCTCATTCCATCTGCCAGATTATTTAATCTTACTCAGTTTAGTATTTCTGTCATTTTAGATATTATGTGATAGACGGGTTACCATCTGATTTCAAATGGATTTTGAGTGGATTATTTAATCTGCATTTAAACATTTATGACTCTTTATAGAAGTGTAAACATTGTCCTTGGTGGCAGAGAAGTCTCTGACTTTCCCATGCAAGAGTCTCTCTGTGTATAATATTCAGAATAAGGGAGGGGTAGTTTTAGTAGCAAACAACTGATGTACATATGTGTATATATATGTATATATATATAAAATCTTTCTCTGAGACACCATGTTAGAGTTTAAAAAATGAGTTTATGGTTATCTGAAGCTATACTTTCAAATCTCCTGGTGATACAGGCCTTGAGCAAGCAGTGTAAGGAACTACTAACAGAGTTCATACTGGGGCTTTTGAAAGCATCAGCCTTACTGATTTAACAAAACTTAATGATCTGAGTAAATAGAAACTTGCAAATGCCAAAGAGGCTCTCTACCAGATGACTGATATTTCTGTTTGTGGCTTATACATATCAGTTATGTTGCTCCATGCCTAATAGTCCAACTTAGATTTGTCTTTTCCAAACCCAGATATCTAATTTTACTTCTCTGATTTAGAATGAAGTTACCTGATCTTCCCATTGCTCTTATATTGCCTTTTTATATGGTTATAAACACAGTTACAATTTTGCTAAAGTACTGAATGCCTACTGTATTCTTTTGATATATTTACCTTTCAAAATTACTACATGAAAACAGTTTATACATGGGGCAGCCTATATTTTCATGTCTGTTTAAAAGCCTGACTTGATAAATGCAAATGAAAGTATCAGAGCTACCTTGTGACAGATGTGTAATTATGATGGGGCTAAAGGAACTCAGCCTTCTTGCAGGTGTTGCTAGATGTTTGCCTTACTTTTCAAGATATAAATGAAGAAATTAATTGCCTAGAGTAATGTACTTTGTGTCAACTTTGGATTTTAGCCTACTGCAAGACTGGTTGGTATATTACTTCCTGGAAAATTCATAAATATTGCAAAATGTCTTCAGTCTTTTGTGAAATGGAGTTGAAAAATATTTTAAATCAAGAAGGTCACTGAAGTGTACAAAAAACTGCCAACCTCAATTTTGACTATATGAGCTTTTCAAGGTTTTCCACTCTGAAAGTAATTTAAAAACTGAAATTATGTTGCAAAAAAATTTCTGTCTCTCTTCAAAATAATTTCTGGCTTCAAAATCAGTATAAATTGATCCATATTATTCTCAGGTTTAAAAGGATTTGATTTCATTTGAGATAATAATGTAGAAGGCAGAGGAATTATTCAAAAAAATCTTCACACTGTATGTCTTGAGAAAAGACAGAATATTTTGAGACCACTTCATATTGCTTAGTGTGAGAAAGTATTATTAACTTGGTTGTGTAACAACCACAATATGTAAGTGTTCTTGAAAAATCATTAAAATAGTAGATATTCAACCATCTCATCCAAATATGTGAGAAGGATTTCAAGGCAAATTTCTAAACACTAGATCACAACTTAGTGAAAAGTCAGTCATTACTATGACTAGTCTGAACAAGAAGCTGGATTATTTGGAACTTGTCTGCAGTTTTCTTTTGTGCAACCATTCTTGTTTAAAAGTAGACAAGCTAGGTATTTTGTGAAATCAGTCACAGCTCAAAGTAGCCTGTGTGCTCCCTTTTGGAGTCATAGAGAAAATCATTATATACTCATCAGATAGCTTTCCTCTGTAAATTTAGTGGCAGGTGCTTCCATTCTAGGACTAAAGCAGCAGAAGTACAGGCGAGGATTGAACGTGAAATGTAGCAGCAGGAGAAATCAGGAAGGGGAAGAATTAAGTGTATTATTTCCTCAGTTGACGTAAGTAGCACATGATTCCAACCTGAAATGGCCAGGATGTCACCCTGCCTGTGTGGAAGAGGTGTATCTTTAAGCAGAGGCAGAGGGGTGCAGCTCCACCACACCAGGGCTGAAGCAGCTGCCAAGGGCAGCCAGTGGTGATCCCGAGTCCCATCCTGGCCCTTGGCAATGGGGCACTGCTTTGGCTGCACTCTGCTGCAGAAGCTCTACCCTTGGGAGCGGCTTGAGACTGAAAGGCAGGCTTGTTTCTCACCTGCAAAGTGTGCACTGGGTGTGATCTGATCAGCAGGGGTCAGTTTGTATACAGGAGTTTGATTCTAATTGGCTACCACTGGCACTGGTCTGCTTTCTGTGCTTTCACAGTCTTTGGTTTAAAGAATTTATTTAAAATCTATTCTTTTTATTAATTTAATTTAATTTAAAATTTGTTTAAACAAATAAAAAAAGACATAGACATTCAGATTTCTATAACCAGTTTTTCTTTGACCTATATAACTCAAAGTGTTTATTGGTTTTCAGTTGCTCCAGAGAAATTGCTGGGAGAGAAAAAACTACAGATATGGGGTTTTTTTTCTTTCAGGATATATAGGAGATGCTTAGCAAATGCCACTAACAGCACTTGAATTCTAGTATATACAAATCCACAAACATCCATTTTTACCCAAAATTTTTATTATTTCTGTGTTCTAGTTTGATGGATTTACTAGCAGTATGATTTTTTTTCCCAGCAAACAATTGCTTGTGGTTTTTGATGCTTGCTTCTTACAGTTATGGTTGGGGTTTCTTACACTGCTTTCTTATGAAACAGCTTAACAGTGTAGTATAACTCTTTCAAAACATGAAATTCTTTTAAAAAGAATGTCTTTTCTGATGGAAAGAATATTTTGTCCTTCTCTTACTGTGAAGCGCGTTTAATTCTAAAAGACATTCAAGTTCAAACAAAACAGTGTTTAAATTAAATTGTAAGGTTGGCTGAAAAGGAATATGGACTAGCTTTATTTTTTCCTAATACTCTAAAATCACAGCATCCGGATTTGGCCCACACTCTGGGGAATTTTTTTCCATTTATTTTTAATGGATCAGTTTTTGAATGCTGAAGTTGATCAGTCCTTGCTTTTGAGATAATGTTCCAGCCATCTATAGATAGCACACAATTAACTTGAGGTAAAAGAGGGAAAACCTGAAAGGAAATAAATACTAGACACAGAGCAACTCTCTATGTTCTGTATTCTGTGTCAGTCTAAATGGGTCTGTAATTAGATCACAGGGCTGATTGATATCAGCACTTAGCTTCCTAGGTGACATCACCCTCAGCTTCATTACTTAATAGAGATTAAAATGTTGACACATAGAAAATTCTGCTTCCTGGACTGGGAAAAGTAACTAATTAAACAAGCTGTAGCCTTGACATTGTCTGAATTATTTACCAATATACTCACATAAATATATCTCCAACTGGAGACTAATAGGAAGGAAGAACACAGAGCACATAAGGAAACAGACATGCTTGCAGTCCATGTGTCTAATTTAGAGTAACTATTTTAGAACTAATCTGGTACAGGACCCGTTGTGAGTAAAATGATGGTGCATTTATAATTTTTAGGCAGAAAAAGTAAATCTAAATACTGACAAGATGCTTTGAGATTAAGCAAGAAGAGAGATGTTATAATGCATGGTCAAATGGACAGAGATCTTGGCATGATCCAAAGAGCATGTGATTCAAAGAGATCAACAGAAAGAAATAATGAGATGAGTTCCTTATGTATCTATACATAGAAAGCTCATAAATCCAGCAAAGGACACAGCTTCGAATGGTCCTTTATTTAAAAATATTTGCTGTGATTTAAGCGGAACATTCAAGGCTGCCTCTGTGTAACACTGCAAAACACAGCAAGAACCTTTCACTCATCCTTATAAAATCTATGATTGAGGTGCTGTATGTTGCAGCTGAAAGAGATTGATGCAATCATTAGTGCTTTTTTTTATTTTGTTGCTAGGGAGGCTCTTCCTTTTTTTTTTCTTACTTCCTTTTACTTTTTGGAGACAGTATTTACTCAAAATTGATTTACAGGATGGACTATTTAAAACATGACTTTTGAGATTTAAGGAATTTTGTTATTAAGAATGAAAATGAAGGAAGTATATTTTTCTTAACATTATGTCTTAAGATATATTTGTGCTTCAGAGAGACGAGTGATATAAGATTACCTTTACTCTTGAGAGGACTACAAGGAGTAAGGTTGGACGAGTCTGTAAGAACTCAGACCTGATTATAACAGCAGGCTGCAGCATGAAAATAAATATCTAGGTGTGAGAATAGAATAAAGATTTGTAAAGTTTTTTGGTAAGTGATACTTATGAATGAGATTAATCTCAGAGATTTCTATTACAATTGTAAGAACTTAGTTCATGTGTGCCATGTATAAAAATTTGCTTATCCTTTTGATATCTTGCAAGAGCCCTCAGACATACATCTGCAAGAAGGAAAAATTGACTTTTACATATATGCACACACATATATATAAATACATACACACACACATATATATTTTCTTTCAAATAAATTAGGAAACATTATGTAAATAACATTTTGATGCTGTTCCATACATACAGGTTTTAATCTCCTATTTGCCATTTGTAAGTCCTGAGTATCATAAAATGCACTGACAAATTTATACCTGTGTAAGTTTTGAAGTTGTTTCTGTTGAGAGGTCTTAGTGTCATGTTTGATGACACGTAGAAAGTAGTAAGGATACCCTATGAAATTCTGCTACAGTGTTGCTCCTGACAAAAAGAAAATCAAATACACTGATTTAGAAGCACTAAGAATAGGCTTAATCCAAGTCTGAAAGCTCTAATCCAAAATTATACAGAAGCTGTAATGAACAAGATGAATGGCTTACTGGCACCTGATCGGACAGGGGAAGAAGCAGAAATTAGATGCAATGCATATTTCAAAGTTTTTTTTTTAAATACCTGCATTCATTTGATTTTTAAGGCTAGAATCATTGAAATATTTTTTTTTTACAAAGTGTCTTCTTCTCTGCTCAACTCTAAAGACTGAATTCTTTGTTAGTTTGTGGCTCAGTAATAGATCTGAATGCATCAAATGTCATGAGTTGCCATTCATCAGGTAGAGGGAGAGACAGCAGAAATTAATTTAGGCAAACATCCAGGCTTCAAAAAATAGTCTATTCTAAAATTGCTTGTGTTTCTTTGCAACATGTGTCTCTAGAAATTATAATTTAAAAAAGAAAAGTAGTGGATACTAACAACCCTTCACAGGTCATCTTACTAGTCATTAGCCAGGGGTTTTATCTCATTTGCTTCCAGAGTTAGCATTGTGAGTAGAAATTGAGGGTGAGTGAAAACACAGCTGCTGTCCAAAATTTCCAGCCATACAGTAGTTTGAATGGATAAAAGAGAGATAAGTTTGATACTTCATGCAGTCTAATGAGATGAATATAAATATTTGGACATTTCCATTTTATGCTGTGAAAACACACATGAAGAGCTAGATAGGTCTATGTCATCAATCGTTCTATTCCTGTGGCTTTCAGAAGTATGTAGGATCACTTCAACAAAAATAACAACAAAAAACCCAACCAGCTAACCAACCAAAAACAAAAAACAAACTAAGAACAAAACCCCCTCACCACCTTCAAAAACAAAACAAAACAAATGCAAAAAAGAAATTTCCATGTTTTTCCTCAGATTTTAAAACATGTGGATGGGAGATTTCTCACTCCCTTTTCTCACCTTCCCCCACTCCTGAAGCACATGTGTCAGCTAAGAGAAAAATCATTGATCTTTGACAATTACCAGTAAATATCCCCTGGTTGGCTCCCACAAGCTTTTACTTGTCTATTTAAAACCTTTTATTCAGGAAAACTTGTACCAACATTTCAGAAATAAGTGAAGCAGTCAGTTACTTTTAGGTTTGCTGCAGTCTCATATAGGTGAGTCTTTGTCTGTATATGCTTGTTATTTTTTAACCCATTTTCTATAGCAGTGCCTAAAGTTTTCTTAAAGGGATCCCAATGTCTTTTCATCACTGCTGACTTTGGCTGGTGTCAGTACAGCTCTCCAAAGAACAAGTCCCAGCACAGAGTTTTATTTTGTTAGAAATCCTTAGTTTTTCTAAACTATTCTTGACTGACAGACTGCTTCACAATGGTTGTGACTATTTCTTCATACTGGTTTTCTTTTCTTTGTTTTCTTCTTTTTCCTTGTAAGGGTTTATCTTGAGATAATTATGTGACTCTCAGGCCTTGTTTCTATTAAGTTTCTGCTATAGGTTAATCCATTTTTCCTTGATGCAATGAAGAATTTTAAGTTGAAAAAATTACATGTCAAACTTTTCCCTGAATATTTTAGTAATTTTTCTAATCATATTAGAAATTAGATGTGCACAGGGCTGGAGACACCCTCATGAAAAACAGTGGTCTATTTATGAACAGTTTGGTTTAAATTTTGTGTACATAGTTGCAGTAAGGAGTTTTTTATTTTCATTAATATCAAACTTTTTCAGAATATATGGAGGACTAATGTATGGAGAACTAAAAGTTCTTCCTGGTTTAGATCTCATAATTCCTCAAGGTGTCTGAATTAAGAGGCTTTGTGCATCCCTGGAATGTGCTATATTACACTAGTGAAATAGTTATTGATACCTGGAAAATAGAAGACAACTGCGTAGATTTTAGCCCCTCTTAGTCCCACTGAATTCAACTGGACCTCATGTTTCAATATACGAAAATAAGGGGATACACAAAAGTAACTTTTTCAAAAGCAGGCTTATACATCATCCAAATTTGAAAAAGAAATGCATTATGCATGAAGGGTTTAACAATTGATAGACATGTATAACCCCTATTAAAAAAAATTATACTGAACATTGGCAGGGGATATGATCCTTTAGTGTAAATCTGAATTGCTAAGTTTCACAACACATAATTATTCTTAGGATCTTCCCTAATGTGATGCAATTTTTTTTACCCTGATTGTTTATAGTAAATTAAAAAAATAAAATTAATCCAATTTATCAGTGGGTAAAGCAGATGTGTTTTATTTATTGTCCAAGGTGATTTATATATCATCTTACAATTGTGACCGTTGTGGGGCAAAAGTTGAGTGACTGTTTTTGGGGAGGCTGACTAATCTTAATTTTAAAAGGTAATAAAGGAGTAAGTTTCTTAAATAAAAAGCACAGATAATAACAACACATTACTAGAGGTTTTAAAAATAGACATGCAGGAATTGAGAAACGGAAGGTCACTGGTACAGATGAGGGTAGAATATAAACATTTTCAGGCAAGCACTCACTCAAAGCTCTATATGCACATGAATTTGCTGTTGAAATATACCTAAACTCCTTCTGCAATCAAGATAGCTTATGTTTTTAATAATATATAATTGACAGAGGACTGAACATTGTACCTAAAGCATGTAAAGGGAGGAAAAGCCCACCCATCCCAGAAATCTTTCACTAATATATTAATTCCTGTTTCCAAGTAACACGGAACTAACTCTTTTAAAAGTGACAATATATTTTAGGTAAGTTTCCTTCCAGTAAGTGATGGTTAAAAAGAGAGGGTCATTTATATCTTCACTGGCTTTTGTTGTTTTGTTTTTTGGTTTTTTTCCTGTTAGTTTGAGAACGTGTGGTTTGGTAATATTCCAGGCACGACACAAAGTCCTTCCTAGTCCCATTTCCCCAAAAATTGCAGAATGGTATTTCATTTAGAAGGGATCAGAATTTGAAGGAAACATGTTGCCATATGTTTTTCTATATTAAATTGGAAGTGTGTGGTGTGGAATGTTATGTGTATAAATAGCTTCTACTTGAGAAATACAACAGATATATTGTACTGAAACCTTTTTGTTAGTGTTTGTGTATTTCAGGAAGTTTTTCTTTAAAAGGTCATTTGGTTTAGAATTTGACAGTGAGTATGATGTTTCATTGAATGAGATTTGACTTTTTTTTGTGTAACAAGTCAGGGGTGTCTGATTTGGTCTCTGCTTTTTTTTTGTTTGTGGGTTTTCGTTTTTCTTTTTTTTTTTTTTTTAAGACTGGAAGGCCTATAAATTGCAATCAGAACATGATACAGAGCTAAATAAAAATCTTAAAGAAGATAAAACAAATCAAATAATGAAAACCCTGGCATTGAGCAGCATTGTTTCATTCTGCCTTTTCTGGGGTACATTGAATTTCTTAAATTCTGTCTTTTACTATATTTACTGCTAAGGCAAATAAAAGAGGAAATGCATGTGTTTCAAGGACAGCCACTGAAGGTTAAATCAACTTAGTGAAATCGCTTCTTAAAAATTCTGTGTTATTCTCTTGATGGAGAGTTTTCTAATTAGCATATAATGTCCAGGCTTCCATTTCATGGATCAAATTAAAATTATCCTTCCACAAGGTCTTCCTCAGGTGATCTGAAAATTCTCTGATGTGATACTTTTCAATTGCCTGTATAATTTACACTTTGTTACATTACATGATCAATGATCTACGGAACAAGAAGTAACTTGGTCATAGTTGCATAGCCTGCCAAATCTTCACAGTCTAATTGTGTTTCTTCTTGATAGAGTGACTCTAGCAGTTCCAGAGGAAGAAGGTTTAAGCTTTGAACACTTATTATTCATCTTTGACATCTATGGTTTTCAAGTGGTGTTAAGGTTAAATGAGAGTTCATTTATCCTCTATTTCAATTAGTAAGTGCCCTCATAATTAAATGCAGATCCATGTAATTTAGTGATAGAAAGAGGAATTCATTAAGACTCCTGAGTAAGGAAAAGTGTTAACAGAACTGCAAAGGTTATAGAAATTTAGCCTCTGCTTAAGGTAAATTAAGCACAAGCCACATTCCTGCAACATGAATCAGATTACTTTAACTGTAACTGACAAGAAAATCCAAAATTAATTTTCATCATCTGTGCACACCAATAGCAAAAGAAAGCATGCATTTAATAAATCAGTAGAGTTTATGTAGCTTTCATGCATTTTGTAATGTATTTTCTTTTTTTGGTATAACAGTTAATATTATTGCAAACACTTATGAAACTGTCATGGGCTTTGATTCAAATTTTATTTGTTGAAGAAAAATTCTGAAAGTGAACTAAATGTAAAGATAATTGCTCAGTATCTCAGGAAATACTGGTGGCCTTTTATTACTTCTAGTGCCAAATTTTTGCATTTCATCCAAACTATCACATTCAAAAAGTTCTAAAAATCAAAGGGCCAGCAAGCTTTGCCCTCAACTTCGGTAGAGATGAAATTCAACAAAAATGTTAGTAATATTTGGGTAATATAATGATATTATAATAAGGAAACATGGAAGGTCTGTTTTCTATCATAAAATGAAAAATATTTTTATTTTGGTTTGTATATTTACTTAGATACATCTCTGCATGAGAGAAACATGTTTTTCAACTAACCCTTTAAAGTATTTTCTTTCTATTCCCATAGCATTTTTCTCATTATGGCATTCAAACATATTTTGACAAAGAATTAATTCCTAAAATATCTGATGTAAGTGAAAAAGTATGTTGAAAATCTGTAATAGAATTCCTCTTGGATGCTATAAACTTTCTTAATTCAATAATGCCAGTCTAAATCTAGGATACTTTTTTATGCTCTTCATACATCTCAATTATCTATCCATTCAGTTACTGTTTCTTCTTGGTAATTTTCACATTGGTTAAAAAAAAAACCAAAAAAGCCCCCAAAAAACCCATAGAGTTAAAATTTTATTTCTGCTCTTGATTTTTCAAATTTCTGCCAGAAAATGGAAAATATTCAAAATCAACAAGATATTTTCATTTGCAGCATTCCACACTCTCCTGTGTTGCTTGGTCTGTAAGGCACCTTCCCTTTTGGATGTGTTAATCTCATTATCATGGTCTTTATACTTTTTTTTTTCACATTGTCAATGAGGAATTTAATTAAAACATGACCTAACACTCATTCCAGCAGCACTCAACAGACACATCCTTTTGACATGATACATTGCTGTTTTCACAGATTCACATTTGAAATATTAGCCAGTTTTCAAAGCAGTGGTGAGCAGAAGTGGCATACCCTGATATTAGGGACAAGTTATTGAATCTTAAAAATAATGAAAGTTAAAAAGGTCTTCAGGAAGAAAGTTCCACCTTTCTTTGAGCCGTAGCCTTCTTAATAAACCTTAGTAACTCTTAATAAAAACTTAGTAACTTAGTGACATTTGACTTTTTGTATTAAGGAGAAAAAGAAGAATAAAGGCAATTATTAACTGACAAGCACTTTTCATATTTTTCAAAGAATTTTGTCATCAGGCCTAAATTTAAAGCTCTTCAATCTGAAGGATATTATGTGGTAGCAGTGTTGGAAGATTTGTGCAGAAGTGCTAAAATATTTTTTCACTAGTTTGACCAGGTCCTTTGGTAATGTAACTACACTGGCTGTTGTTAACCTACTGCTTCAGGAGTTGTTATTTTGCAAGGAATTCCCTCCCTATCATTTTTTTTATATTTGCTGGTGCCCAAACCTCTTGAGATATTTGGATTTCTATAAAGAATAGAAAGGATAAGGAGAAAAAAGTGTAGTAGAAAGTGTAGAGCTGGATTAACTAGGTCAGGTTTTTCTGGGGCTGTGTCTACGCAGACCCTGAATATCTCCAAGGATATTGATATTTTCAGAATCTGTAACGGTGTTTAATAACCTTCATAGTGAAAATTTTTGTTATTTCTTAAGTTTAAATATATTTTATTGCAATTTAATTTGTGCCCATTATCTGCTGGCCTGTCACTGGGCACCACAGAGATGAGCCAGGCTCTGTCTTCTTCACTGCCCTCTTCACCAGTATTTAAGTGCATTCACCACTTGGGACTCCATTCAGCTACTGATGTGTGCCATTCAGGGCACCCTTGATTGTCCACCTCCACAAAGGAGAGGAAGATACCAAAAGTCCCAAAGTCCAGTGTGTGATTTTTCCCCTGTTGGAACAGCTGCTGTAGGACACACTGAATAGTTCAAATGGTGATAATGCCTGTGTTTTCAAAATTTAACTAATCCTGAAATACTGGTATGAAAGATTCCATTAAATATTCAGAAATTTATTGCATAAAGTTGATCAGTGGGCTTATACTCTAATTATTACACCTAAACATAGTAAAGGATGAGTTACAACAGAACATGTCTGAGAAGTTTATTTTTTAATCTTCTGGAGAAGCCGTCTTCATCATTTGTGGTGGATTTTATACTCTGTTACATGGTGGGAGACTTTGGGGAATTTTAAAATTGACTTTCAGGGATCCTAATGAATGGGTGGACCTGTTGTACCATGTCTCATTAAAGCTCTACTTACTATGTGTTTCCAGTGACAGCAGTCAATTGTCTTAAGCATGAATGATATAAATAGGGATGATTTTAGGCATTTATATTTGGGAAACTGGCTGTTAACAAGCACTAATTTGAATACAAAATGTAACATTCAGGACTCCTGAAATGATAAATTGTCACTAGCTACTGAGGCACACTGCAATAATAGGAGATACAAAGCTAAATATCAAGAAATGCTTCCCCAAAGCAGGGGTTGCTATAGTGTGTGAGAAAATTTAAGCCCTTTTACTTGGGAAGTAGAACAATTGGACAGATAATTTGTTTTATGGCACATTTGAAGCTCTTCAATATGTTTTCAGAACTTGAATTTTATGGTATATTAAAAGCCTATATTATTAACATTATCCACTAAAATACACACAAAAAAATCCTATGTGAAGATGATAAAGTGAGATGAGCAAGACATTGGAACCCTTACAAAAATGTGAATGATAACACTACATGAATCCCATTTTAGAGGTGCACTTGAACATCAGCTAGAGCTCCAATTTGCTTTCCTTTAGTGAATAAAATTGTATAATAGGAGAGTAGTTTAAATACATCACTGTGAAGAACATTTAGCTCTTTACATCTTTTGTTACAGTCTATACTTTGGAGCTTCCAGTCTCTTTTATTCTAATGTAAAAGTTGAATCACTTCCTCCCCCTCCCCCCCTTAATACCTTGCTTAAGGTTTTGTGGTTCACATTTCTGTCTTTCAATTTAAAAAATACCTTTTGAGAAGATACTCCTCTGGTACTGTTCTTGAAGAAATGTGCTGTGATGAGTGATAAAGCTAGAATTAAGTTTGAATTCTCTGCTTGTAGAGAAACAAATTTCATGAGATTAGAGAAACTGGACCAATTTCATAATTGCACGAGATATAGATTAGGCAGTAAGAGTAGAAATTCTTTGAGTTTAGTTCAGTGATATTTATATGAGACAAAAAAAACCAGTGTATTTAGACAAATGTATTTAGAAATGCTAAGGTTTCTCCCTCTTCATCCTGTTTCTAAAATAAGTAGGTCATTTTCTTAATTGTAAGATCCAAACAGCAATTTCCTTATGAAATACAAAGTTAATGATAGTAACTATGATATACTGTTTCTATATATATTCAGTGACATAACACACCAGTCTGGGTTGAAGATATTTCAAGTCAACAGCAGTGCTGGTCTTAGTGTTTATGTTTTCTATTTCCTCTGCCATGAATATTTTAAATATTTAATTGCCTAGAGTTTTATTGCTTTTTTTTCCCAGATGTTCTTCCAATAATCAGCATATTTGTCCTAATTGTATGTGTGTTTGTTATGAGAACTAATTTTATCTCAAGTATTTCACTTATGTGTGTAGTGCTGTGCAATCTTTGCACATGATATGTAGTGAATGGTAGATGAGGAGACTGGAAATACTGGCTCAGTTATGTTTATCATCTGCAGTGTCTAAGCTTTATTGCATCTCATTAGAATCTCCTTAAAATGCCAGATCAAACGCACCATAGCAATGGCTGATAATTGTGTTATCAAAACACAGATAAAAAGAGAAAATTAGGTTGACATACATATTCTTCAGCATTTTGAAAGATATTTATGTGGAAAACTGGCTAAGAGGAGTTTGACATTATCGTAAACTCAGTGTTGTCCTTTTCGCCAAAGTGTAGTGGGCTACTTGAGGTGAGTGCTCTTTAGGAAGGCTGTGAAGGTCCAGTCGTGTCCCTGCACCAGCAAAGCACTGCAAGTGCTACCAGTCTTTCCCTCTTGCACTCTAAAAATCACAATGGTTGATCATTCTTCAAGTGGGGCTTCCCAGTATTCAGGTGTCGTGTTCCCTTGGCTTTCACACACTTAGTCCTCATTGACAAGTAACATAGTGAGAACAGACAGCTTATTACATATTTTACTTTGATAAAAAAAGTGTTTATACTGGTTTATACTGGAGTTGTGACAACAATTTGATCATTATTCCTGAAGGAAAATATAATGAAGGAGCACCAAATTTGAGGGCTGGGCTTTCATTCAAACCAGAATATCTCTGTTCAGTTTCTTAGAATTTGGTTTTCTTTGGAATGTTTGTTTGTTTGTTTGTTTGTTTGGGTACTTCTGTAGGTGAATTATTACTGTCCTGTGCAACTTTTCCCAACTCAAGCAGAGTTCTTGGGAACCATTTCTGAGAACAGAGCTACCTAATACTGGTCCCTCTCTGCTCTATCCTGCACTGAAGCAGCCTCACATTGAGTTCTGTGTGCAGTTTTGGGTGCCACAATACAAAATGACATTAAGCTGCTAAGGAGGTTCCAAAGGAGGGCAATGAGGATGGTGAAGAACTTAGAGGTGAAGAGGTACAAGGAGTGGCTGAGGACACTTGGTCTGTTCAGCCTGGAGAAGAGGAGACTGAGGGGAGACCTCACTCTGGTCTTCAACAGCCTGGCAAGGGGAAGCAGAGGAGCAGGTACTGATCTTCCCACTCCTGTGTGACCCGTAACAGAACTTGAAGAAACACCATGACACTGACTTGAAGGAGATTTAGGTTAGATGTCAGGGAAAACTTTTTCACCTAGAGATGGCTGGATACTGGAACAGGCCCCCCAGGGAAGTGGTCACAGCACCAAGCCTGACAGAGTTCAAGCAGTATTTGGACAGTGCTCTCAGGTGTGATTTTTGGGGTGTCCTGTGCAGGGCCAGGACTTGGACTTGGTGATCCTTGTGGATCCCTTCCAACTCATCTGATTCTGTTCTTAATTAAAAAAAAACCCATATTAATTCTGAATGATGAGCTAAATTTAAAGGTATTAAGATCTGATTTTATGTGAGATGGTGATACATTTTAAGGATGGGTAATGAAATGGGGCAAACTGATATAATCTGGTGCAGCAGCATCATTACTGAGTCAACAGTATTAGTTCACATAAGGTTTTCACGCAAGATTTTAATTCTTTCTTGCTGCTTTATGATATGTAAGGGGGGAAAAAGTAAGTATTGAAGAAACATATATGAGAAGCTAGATTCCAGTTCTATTGTAATTTTAGAAGTCCTCTCAATGGTTATTTTATCTGACAAACTATTGAAATAATAAATGAGCATATTCATTAGATGTGCATTATTTATTACAAGTATTTGAGTTGCCCTCATTTTACAGGCTACAAAATAGTTTTAAGACATGGTTTATACACAATATTGGTAAATAATATAATTAGAAAAGTTATTAGTAAATAATTAACCAAAACTAAAAGTTAAAGCTGAAGCTTACTAATCAGTCACGCTGGGATATGACCCACATCTCTATCTACTGGCAGGTGAGATTACAGGCAATATTTCTCTCCTCTAAATCTAGTGAGTTTCAATGTTATTATACCTTTTCCTCTGAAGTGTGTGGCTCATTGACAGCCTGCTCTGAAATGTGTTTTCACAGTATCTGCAGTATTATTTTGTTAACCAAGCTCTTACCTGCTGTGACTGAAAGACTACATTTCCATTACGTGGAAAAATTATTTTACCGTTCCCTCTTAATAACCTCCTGCCCAAACCTGACTTTTAAAAATTTGTTTTTACTGGAGATTAGACTTAGAAAATGTGTGAAAGAGCATCTGTCTGCCTTAGGCAATGAACACAGTGGATGTATGTAGATAGTAAATTAGTTGGAAGTAAAGAATTTCTCCTGACAGTTCTCATACTTAAACTGTATTTTTCCAATAATTTACTACTCAAGTTAAGACAAAGGATATAATCTATTAGCTGGTGAAGCCTCACTTGCTTCTCTATTGCCATAATCTTACCTTAGTATCACAGAATAATGGAATTGTTTAGATTGGAAGAGACCTCTAAGAGCCATTAACCCAGCACTACCAAGTTCATCACTAAACCAAGTCCTGAGTGCCACATCTACACTCTTTTTAAATACCTCCAGGAACAGTGACTCTGCCACTTCCCTGGGCAGCCTGTTCCAGTGCTTGAAAACATTTTTGGGAAGAATTTTTTCCTAATGTCCAGTCTAAACCACCCTTGGTGCAATCTGAGACCATTTCCTCTTGTCTTATCATTTTTTACTTCTGAAAAGAGACAGACATCCTTGCTATTACAAGTTATTTCCAAGTTGCCTGAATTTTCAGGCCATAGATGTAAAAAGAAGTAAAATAAATCTAAAGAAAAGTAAAGAAATACTCAGCAGTGTTTTGAAAACTCTTCTAAAATCAACTCTGACTTCTTAGACAAAATTGATTTTTTGTGACTAGTAGACAAATATGTAAATGATTTACCTAGGAATTTTTAATAAGTCAGCCTAGGTAATGCAAGTATATGCAAATTCCTCTAACTACAAAATTAATTTATATGGTCAGAAATCTTTACTACATGAGACACAAACATAAAAGGAAAATAATAAAATTATAAAAGTAAAACCAGCTCTTGAGCTTCCTAATAGTCCTTTTAAAAATCTTACTTAGTTTAAGACCTTGCCTGTCACTAAAAATATCCCAGGTACACAAACACTAGGTTGAATATGATTTATACAAATATTAGAATTTCATGTTTTGAGGTTGTAGTAGCACTTGCATGCTTCTTAAAGCTTAAAATATAGTTTACTGCTTATTATTTTGATGGGTTCTTATTTGGTAGCTGATGCAGAAAACACTGTGTGTTATAATCGTAACATGGAGCTCTCACTTTCTTGTGAGCTTGATTGAAATCTGAATACAGTCACTATATGCTTATGCAGTAACACCTATTTTCTTTCTAAGGTATGCCTGTTGTGTGTCAAGTTAATCATCGCAGATAAACAGATAATTGAATTATCTTATTTCTGCAACTTCCAAACAGTAATATGCAAAATACACAAGCATATTTTAATAATGTATTTTAAATGCAATTTAATATTGAACTAATATACATAAGCAGAGTGGTTTTTAATTCTGAGTGACTGTAAAGTTTAGGGCTTGTTGTTTTTTTTTTTATTCTATGCAAAGCTAGAGTATATTAGCATGTAGTGACCTCTAGTACATGCAGTACAGCTAGAAAAATCTGTATTGTTTACCTATATTATAGTTGGCTTTTGATCCTTAAAGATCTATCTTTGTATTTTAACAACAAAATTCCTGTGTGGAAATTATTGGAATGTGATTGAATGTGATCAAACTTCCAGGGGTGCTTTGGCTTTCTTTTAATGGATACATTTTTAGTGGCCACTTTTTGATTTGGTCTAGTGATATGCTAAGTAACTTTGAAAACTTCATCTTTTTAAATCATAAACTTTATAAGGACTTGTAAGCCTATTTCTACTCTTGAAAAATAGAGGCACAGGTAGGACAGAGGCGTGGAAAAGTACTGAACAAGTTGTTCAAAACATTTTGGGCCTTAAGATCTATGGTTCTCTGCCTAAATTTTTCAACCTCTGCTTGAAAAAAAAAGTCTTTAAGTTGTAACATTTTTACATTATGCATACACAGAAGACACAGGTATATGTATGTGTGTGTGTGTGTATGTGCATTTGCATATGTAGAAATATATAGAGGGTATGTCAACTGTAGTGATAAAAACTTAGCAAAACTGAGAACTAAGCCCATGGGTCTAAAGTTTTCACCTAGAGACATCATCTCCTCCATGCAAAGCAATTTTATTTACCTACAGCAAGCACTCTCCCCTGTTAACTGCAACTGCTGTTCATTTCAGTGTTACTCCAGTACCTTTTACCTGTTGTGTCAAGCTATGCCCAGAGAAGCTTAAATTAGTTTGTGTAATACTTGAAATCTCATCTCTGTGTCAGTGCTCTTCTGCAGTTCTGGGGCTTAGAACTCCCATCACCAGGATTGCTTCTAGGAACTGAGTGACATATTTAATATTTTGAAATGTGTTAATATCAGTTTGAACCTTTTGAGAGCTTACTTTCCTTAGTGAGATGCTAGATTTCTTGTCTGAAAATTTTAGAATATGTTAAGGGTTGTGATTTGCAAGTAAAGTGGGAACAGAAAATGAGTCCTGATTGCCTTAGTTTCATTGTTTTGGAAATGTGGCTATCATGCAGTGCATGGGAAACAGAGAGAAGACATAAATGTTTCTATTCTTTATTTCTTAATCTGAGTAAAACTCCTTGATATGCAATGTGTCAAATTATATTTGGTCTTTGAATACAAATTTTTCTAAAGTTACATTTCTAGCAGTTTCAGCACAGCGAGTTAGGAGTGTGACATGGAGTACTCCTGAGATTGTGCCTGTGATAGACACTTTTTATTTCCTAATCTAAACATGATTCAGTTCATAATTACCTTTAGGGTACATTTCAACTCATGACATTCAATCTTGCCATTTGCCTATTGTTTTATTCCCCAGAAATCTTCCTTTCAGACAATAATTGTTTTTGTTTGAAGTATGTGTCAGGATAACACAGTGTGTTTATTTGTGATTACAAAACTGTTTATGTTTTGAAAGTTTTCTAATATTTGTTCCAATTTACAAGATGTTTAAGAAATACTGAAATTTCAAAAAAGCATTGATTTGTCAACTGTTAAGACAACTACCCAAATTATAGACAGTACATGTCACCACAAAATTTAAAAATTATGAAAGCATTCATCAAGAGCTGCTCTAGAATTATTTAATATTCTGAATCCATATTAATATTTCTTAAACAGAGTTTTCTTAATGGGCTTGTTTGTGAGGTTCAGGTTTTTTTGACATTCAAAGGAATGCAAATGTGAACCATTAATTAAAATTATTATTTGCTCATTTTTACATGATATATGAATGTTAGAATATTTCCAGTTGTCTACAACAATAAGAGTTTAGAATAGTACCTATAAACTGAAAATAAGATTTTTTTTTGGCTACCTTTTTCATTTAAATGATGGTCAGGAATACTTTCAAAATTGTATGATAAGGACTTACATAGGTACTTAGGAACATCAAATAAATGGAGATACATCCCATATAAATTAAAGTTAAAAGTTGTTAATTAAAAGTGAATCTCAACCATTATGCAGGGAGACTGCAGTCTAAGAAATTGCATGATTAAAATATGTTTGTGAAGAATTGAATCTAACTTCCATGTGGTGTTTCATTTGAAAACTGGTTTTCATTTTACTTGCTTCAATGGAAGATATGATTTTAATATGGCTTGCTGAACAACTTGAACTACTATTTTCATCAGTAAATTTCAAAATTTATCTATGGCACTTGGTATCATTTTTAGGGGAAAATAAAAAAATATATCATTGTCCCTTGGGAAAAATATTTATTTGACACGCAAAAAAGTCCATAATACACAAGATGGCACTGTTTCACTTGTGAAAATGCCTATTTTTCACAAATAACTGTGAAAAACCTGATATAAGAGTGCAGTAGGTTTTATATTTTTTAATAATTGCGGTGAAAACAAATTTGCATATTTGGATAGTTTTGGGGTTTTTTTTTAAATTATTGACCAGCTAAGATATACAGATGCAAGACTGCATAATTGTGACAAGTTAAAATGCCTCTGAAATTACTGTAGACAAAACTGAGTGATTCAGAAACTGGAAACCAGACATTAGCTGAAATTCTCTGTGACTTATTCTTCTCCTTCTAAGAACTCTGGAGAATTTGGAATTTAGCTTTCAAATGGTTGTCTTCCCCTGGATCTTCTTTGAACTCCTCTGACATGCATAATAAGCATATCATCTCAGTTTCGACATTCTTCTTCTAAGGTTAGCTTATACAGAGCAAAAGGTGTGTGCTAAAGTAAATGAGAATTTCCTGTTGTGTAGGGGACTTAATTTTTAAACTGAGTATTGAATCCTAATGTAGTTTTAAACTTTTCATTGGGAAAAAAAAAAAAAAAACCCATAAAATTATATAGAATAGTTTCAAAAATTTTTTTCCTATTGTAGACATTTTTGATCTTAGGCTACATTCAAATTCTCAGTTTTTGTGAAAACCCAGATACATCTATTAATGTACCTAAGCACAATACAGGAAGGTAATTCTTAATATTTCATAATCTTTCTCTAGGACTTATTAAATAAATTGACAATTTTTACTTATTATATTATTATTCTCAGCATAGAGCAGAAAACCTGCAAACCTTCCACCCAGTTAGATGCAGTATTTGAAATAACATTTCATCATTTCACTGTCAGATGTCTAAATTTAAGTACATATATACTGATAGGTTGGTAATCCTTGATCTGTTCTAGAGAGGAATTCTTTTGTTCTTAAGTAAATATCAGAACCCAGTTGTCTAACTTTAGATAAATTTTTCAATGTAGACATCAGTTTACATTTCAGAGATTTGAGCTCTATTTAAAGACATTCAGAATTTAGTCAATGAAGGTGGTATTCTTACCCACCTATATCGTTCTACAAGGGTCAAAGAAGTTCGCTCTGAAATTTAAGAGGTTTGCATACATATATTTACATTCAAATTGAACAATTTGAAATTTAATCTGTTGTTTATTTGCAAAATATCAGTGGGAGTATGTTTGAAGCAGGTCTGTCTTTAACAACTGTCACTTTTTTCTTAGCATCACTGAGTACTTTCAACATTATTCCATCTGAGAGAAGAATAAACTGTAAGGTGCTCCCTGGAAGCACTTGGCCCCATATTTTGTGGCTGTTATGTGGTGCTTCATCACAGGATGAAATCAGAAGTAGATGCCATGAAAAATGTACATTGCAGTTGTAGAGTCCACAACACTAAAAGCTTCTCTTTGTTGTCTAGTCCACTTCCTAATGTAGCCAGTATCTGTAGTTCTTGTTAGTGTACCATGCAAGCAGGAGGGCTTAGAACTTAAGAATGTAGCATGCAGTCTGTAAAAATAGCTGCAAACTCTCAAAAGCTGACTATTTCCTTCTTATAACACTTGGAGATTTTCATTGGCCTGAACATTCACATTGTTTCCTTGCCATCACCACCCTATTTCCAAATTGCTGTAGAAAACTCTTCTGATTTATAGACCTCAAAGTGCTCTATAATCACAATGTATGTGCAATTTGAGATAGTTTTATTCCTGTTTCCTGGATACAGGACTTTGAGCATGATAAGACATTGTGCTTCACGCAACAAGATAATAATGTTGTTTTGTAAAAGGACCACTTGTGGTAACTACGTTTTGTAGACTTTACCATCTCCTAATGACAAGGGACATTGTGCGAGTGCATCATAATAAATTGGTCTGGACCAAGTTTCTCTGGATTTGCTTATTTAGTTAACCTTTTCACACAAAAATCCAAAAGGCTTGTGTACTTCTTCACATAAATATCTTTGGAGTGATTAATTGTATTTTGATATGTCTGCCCTATCAAAAAAGTAGTTGTGATCCTCAGCTAGAGATGCATATGTCTGTGCTACAGTAAAAGTGGCCCTCTGCTATGTAATTACTTGAGGAATATTTTGATCAAGAATAGTTATAAGTAGATCTGGTTAGTCTTCTGCATTAAATAGCAAAAAGATCTTCAACCATTTTTATTTAGAAACATTGTCGAGAGACTAATTTCAAACTAAAAGTGACATGTTCTATTAATTTTAATTTACTTGCAAATATTGCTTGTATGTTGTTCTCTTCAAAGCATAATTTTTATATAAATTTGTGATTATGAAGTTTATACTGTAAATGATAATTTTTCATTTGCTGGAGACTAATAATGTATTTTTATGTGATATTTTTAATTTCTCCTGTTGCTAACACACAAGTAAAATTTCAAAGTGCTCTTGGGTGAGGCTTTTTTGTTGGTAGTGGTTGGGAATTTTACGTCTTATTTTCTCAAATACTGTTTGGGCCACCAGGAATGGTCAACATTCCAGTTTTACTCTGATGTTGCCTGCAGTTGGGATTCGACATATTTTCAATAAACAAATTTGTGGAAAGTGTCTGTGTCCTGATTATACTGAGGAATGCAAATAGTGCTCGATGAATGCTTATAATCTTAAACATTTTTCTAAAAAACCACTTTTTTTTACCCTGAACTTCTTCAAGATATTGCATTAAAAAATGGAATTTTAATTTACTTATGATATTATTTTAAAGTGTATTATCAAGCAACAGAAGGCAATTCTTCAGTAAGTGAAATGAAATTGGAGGGATGCCAGCAAGGGAACCAGTGTCTTACCCCTTGCCTTATTTCAGAAATCTAATGAATGATGAAGAAATATGAATGTAATGGAGAAATGGAAGCACTAGCTCCCTCAAAACCTCCAATTAAAACTGGAGTGTCTTTTAAGTGTCCCCAGGTCCTTTTCCACTGGGCTGTTTTTCAGCTACTCTGCGCCCAGCCTGCAGTGCTGCCTGGAGTTGTGACCCAAGGGCAGGACCCAGCACTTGGCCTTGTTGAAGGCTCAACCCATCAATCCAGCCTGTGTAGAGCCTTCCTATTCTCCGACACATCGACACTCCAGCCCAGCTAGGCGTCATCTGCAAACTGACTTGGGAAGAACTCAATTCCCTCATCTAGATCATTGGTAGAGATATTAAAATTGCTTATCCCCTTACCTGAACCCAGGGGAAAAATAATTTTGACCAGCTGCCAATTGGAATTAATTACAGTCACCACCACACTTTAGGCCCAGCCATTCAGTATTTTTTTTTCCAGTGAAGTGTAATGAGCGATGAGAACCCAGTTTCTCCAGAACATTGCAGGAAACATTGTCAGAAGTTTTGCTTAAATTAAGGTAAAGAACGTCCACTAATCCAGTCACTAATCCAGTCACAGAAAAAGAACAGATTGGTCAAGCACGACCTGCTTTTCATAAACCCACGCTGGCTAGGCCTTGTTCCCCGGTTGTCCTGCACATGCTATGCTGATGACACTCTAGATGATGCTCATAATCTTTCCTGGCACTGAGGTCAGGCTGACAGGCCTGTAGCTCTCCAGATCCTGGTTTTGACCCTTCTTATGGATGGGCATCACACTGGCAAGTCTCAAGTCCACTGGAACCTCCCCATTTAGGCAAGACTGAAGGCAAATTATTGCAAGTGTCCCTGTGAGCATTTCCACCAGCTTCCTGAGTACCTTTGGGTGAATTCCACCCAGCCCTTTAGACTTATTTGTCTGTGGTGTAGCTGATCATTTCCCCTTGGATTATGGAGGCTTCATTTTGCTCCCTGTTCCTGTCTTTCAGTTTAGGAGACTGGGTACTCTGAGAACAGTTATTTTATATTTAAAGACTGAGGGAAAGAAGGCAGCCTTTTCCTCATTCTTTGTCATTATGTTTCCCTCTACATCCATTAAAGAATGAAGATTGTCCTTCACTCTCCTTTTTGTTGTTGATATATTTACAGAATTTACAGATTTTTTAAAATTTTATTTAGGGCCTTTAGGTATTTATGTATTTAGTTTTATCCCTACATGTTTTGTTCCCTTCATTACATCCTTGTAGTTCTCATTTTCCTGCTCTTTCTTTCAAAGCTCAGCAACTCTTTTTTTGACCTGAGTTCCAGTAAAAACTCTCTATTCAAAGGTTCAGCTACCTGTGGTGCCTTCATGCAGAACTATGGTTTGATTTTTTTTAAGCATGAAACTATGGCATGACCTGAGAAAGGATAATCTGTTTACTCAGGCACTTTTGACCATCTCAATTTCTCTCAATTTTAGTTTAGATTCCAAACAAATTATTACTGAAATTCTGATTAAAGAGCAATAAAGCTACTAGAATGTGATAGAATGGTAATAGACATCACTTAATTTGAATTTTTTAGCCTAGCATGGTGATGTTCTTTTTTTAGTTCCTAGCATACTCCTCATACCTACAAAGGCAATAAATAGAAACTAGGTACCTAGTTGCTGTCTATGCCTTCAGAGATGCTCCTTACCATTACTGCAAAATTTGGTTCAAATAACTCTCTGGATGTTTTTAGATGCTAATGAAGTCTTATCAGAGTTTTACAACTCCTGGCATTCTAAGCAAGCATATTTATAAAAAAAGCCTTTAGGTATTTAGAACATCTGTGAAAACATAAGTAGACCATAAAACATCATATTTTCCTAGAGTCTTAAATGTATTCCTTCATTAGTTGATAGAAACAGGGAATATGCTTCACTTCCATCCTCTCAAGAAATGTAAACATCAAAGTGCATTCATATTTTATATGATCTTCCTTTTGCCTACTTTGTCCATGCCCTTTTTTCTACAGATATGAAAACTTTACTACATGATATTGTCTGTTTGTCCCTAATCACAGTGGGAAGTTTACTGTGATTCTGATTGCATTGAGAAACCACCCTGTGAAGTTGAAGACAGCATCTTCTAAAGATTGTTCCCGGGTTTCTGCTTTCAACAAAAGTACCCAGATAACCATAGAGGGGTTTTAGGAGTATTTGTACAGAGTACAATGACATCAGTCTTCAGCAATTTTATCTATATTTTCCCTTCTCCTCCAGTTTCTGGTAAACTGTATAAAATTAGTGGGTTTTCTTAAGAGTTAAATTTGATTCATTCTGAATCTTTACATGGACTGTATTGTCTTTCTAAGTTTTGGCTAAAGATAACACTAAATACTTGAAATAACAGAAAGTAGGACATGAACAGTTTTCAAGTCTAGCAAATATTAATAGCATTTTCTTTCACTAGAACTCTATTAATCAAAAAATTGGTTTGGAAGGTAGAATATAGATGTTCTTAAGCTATCCATAAACATGCCCACATAGAAAAAAAGTTCTAAGATGGTATAATTTTTGTAATATCTATGCTAGTTGCATGAAAATCTTTTAATGCACATTTGCACAAGGTTGCTAATGACTTACAAAAGCTTTTCATTTTGGATTTATGTAAAAATAACTTAAAAATCTTTTGTGATTTCAAAGGACTTAAATATGATATTTTGCTGTCATATAATGTCATCAGTATTTTATGTAAAGTGAGGATGAAAAGCATATTTTATCAAAGTAAAGATTTTGAAAATTATATATATTTTCCTTTCTTTTCCTGAATTATTATTTTTTTTTTACATGTAAAGGTGAATAAGGATCTGAAAATCAAAAAAGATCCCATTGACAATGAGATGGGTGATAAGACTATATTTACTGGAGGAACAGCCCTCTTCATTGCTCCAATATGAGTTTTGGGACTGGTCCACAAGAGTGGGGAATCTGGGAGTGAATCCCCTTGGGTGGATAGGCAAAACCATCCAGCAGTCAGCAATCCAAAAAAAGCTGAGTTAACAAGTCAGGCCTGAAGCCAGCCTGGAAAATCCTAATGAGAGTAAAGGAACAAGCAGGAGCAGGACTGGGAGAAGTTGTACCTCTGAGAAATGCACCTGGCTTAGTCCTGGTCTAGACGTGCTCAGATCCATGTGCATGGGTGCGCGAATGAGGGTCGCTGCTGAAATGGGTCTGGGCAATTAAGGCCTGTTGGTGCCTGCAGGTATCTGCGCTGATTGCAGTGAAATGTTTTGATCCTCTGATGGAGAACGTCGTTTCAAAGAGACCCCCATGGCAAGAGGATGATGGGGAAGTGTAAAGCAATCAGACAGATCATGTTGTGTATTCAGCCATAGATTTACAGGTGAAATTCAATCACAGGATGTGAATCAGCAGGGCTTTGCGGATTGGAAGGTGGCAGTGAAGGCATGGATTACACCTGGCATCAAACTGCTTTACATTCAAGCATGCAGGATACTGTTTTCTGGTATATTCACATAATTTCATGGGAGAAAGACTGTCATTGCAGGAGATTGTATTTTAGCAATCATCTCTTAGAAATCAGTTTTGTGATTTGGGCAGGAGAGGTGGAAGAAAAAGGACAGTAATGCACACCTCAGTCCTTTCAGATAGTATTAGATTTATGCCTATTGCCTTGTGTAGGATATTTTTTTGTGAAAGACAGCTGGTGTGATCATATCCCCAAGGATATATTAATCCTGTTACATCAATACAAGTTTAAAGAAATGCCACTGACAGTAGTTTTTCTGATCTCCTTTAGCGTGGTTTAAATTTCTTTGATAGTCAGAATCACTGCATTGATGGAAATCAAATACTTGCCTTTAGAGCTCAGCAAAACCAGACTTTGGTTGGTACATCAGAAGTCAGTGCTCCTGGTTTTATTGAAAGATTTAGAAAAATGTTATAAAATTTTGAACACATTTATTTTTATGCCATTAACTGTGTCAGATTACTAGCATGTGTCTTGTTAATTATTTAGAAGGAACTAGAAGTCTGCAGGGGTTTGAGGCAATTTTGTTGGTATTTTGTTGATAAAAAGCTCTTCTTTATTTTGATGTTAATATTTAAATCTTTTTGGACATCTTTAAGCATAGAGAGTGGTGGTAATAAACCTGTTTTCTGTAATTTCTTCAAGCACGTGGGATTATAATTGAGTATCTTTTGGCAATTTTATTTTTTAATTTTGTTTAAAACAAGTGCAGTCAAATCAGTGCATCTGCTGTATAGTCAGTCATGATGCTGAGCTTGCTAGTAAATTTTTGTTTCATTTTTTTTCTTTATATTATGGTGTGCTGTGTGTTGCTCCCTCCTTTCCCTGCCATTTCCTCCTTTCCCTTCCCACCTTCCCCCTCTCCGGCAGACTAAGGAGGGGCAAGACAGATATGAATGCCTCCATTTCTACTATGATGTTGCTATTGATGTTGTCGTTGTCATGGGACATAGAGCAAGGGAGACAGATTTTTCTATATGGGTTAAGCTTATGTAGAAGAATAGAGTCTGCTTCAATTTTATTTTCTAGACTTTATCTTTGGGCTTCATGGTTTCCCAGCTTATCTGCTTGAGTACTACAATTCACTGCAGAACAAAAACAAGGAAAAAGAAAATATGTACAGAAAGAAAGTTCAAATGTTCAGCTATCATTTATGGTGATGACATCCATCTCATGAGTTCTATTTATGACACAGTTTGTCAGAGTTTCTATGGTTTCATAGAAATTTGCATGCCGCAGTTCATGCAATTGTACTTTCTAAAACAGTGTCAAGAATTAGCTACAGAAATAATTCTTAACCTATGGCAGAGTCCTTGAGTCATGTAGATTTGGTAATAGATTGTCCTTAGAAATATCACTGGGAAATAAGGACGGGGGAAACACAGCCTTCAGTGGTCATATCGTATAGATACTTCAGAAAGCACAGAAACCATATTCTTGTAGGTCTTCCTCTTCTACTAGATTTCCTCCTCTTCTCCTAGTTTGTTTGTCTAGTCAATATTCCTATTGCTGAGCCAAATACTACTTATGAAATTGCATTAAAGATTTCAATTATTGTCACAGGAGTCAATTGTGGCACAAAAATACAATCATTCTATTATTGTGATGAATGTGAATAATATTTCAGAATTTTTACTTTGACAATATATTGTAAATTGAAAAGTATGCCAACAATTGATGTGCAGTACTCCTTTTAAGAAACAAAAATTTAGCTGTGTTCTCCTGGGCCAGATATTTTAGGCACTGGAGCTTAGAGGAAAGCATGATTAAACAAACTCTTTCCTTGTCTTTTTTTTGTCAGAATTAAACACATTTATTGGTGTGACTTCTGCAGAACAGCACCCTGTTTCAATCACTATGGTCAGCACCTGTAGTTGCTAAGAATTTCATAGATAAACTTAAGTGGAACAATTGGATTAGAATCATTCAAAGAAGATTTCCAAGTGCTTTTGTGTAACACTTCAAACTTTCCATATTCTATTTACCTTTGAAAAATACCTGGCTTTAAAACAGTAAAATCAATTATTCTAACTGAGAAAAATAATAAACATGCCTATAGAAATCAGTATTCACTTTTCTGAGTATTTGTGGAAGACCAAGAAAAGTATCCTATGGAAAGAAGATTTGACACCTCCATGTTTGTAGATGGAAGGAATTTGGAAGAATGTGTTTGGATCAGAATGGGATCTTACACATTATCTTTGTATGCTTATTGAATCACTCCTAGCACAAAAATTAGAAGGAGAAAATAACTCCTTTTTAAAAACTAGAATTACCTACCAATTCATCTAGGAGTTTTACCAAACCAATTGCTTCAAAGGCAATTCAAATTTTAAATTTAGTAGTGAACAGGGATCTGTAACATTAAAGTACCCCACTCTGGATTGTAACAGCCTATGCTGTCCCACAAAACAAATGCAGCTAATTTTCCATTAAAAAGTGCCACATATATAAATAGGCAGATTAATTCTGTAAACGTAGAAATATTTTCCATCTTATCATGGTCTAAGAGAAAACCACTAGTGAATGAATAATACTGTACAAGAATACATATCAACTTTGAAAAATAAGCAAATTAGACCTGTCTGAAAACAATAGAGGTATTCTAGGTTTGTATTTTTGAAGGATGTATCTTAAAGCAGTGGAAGAGAATATCGGTTTGGGGCATGGCACTGCAGTGAGAAATGCAAAGGTAACAGTCCATAATTTATCAGTCTGTATGATTGTCTTACCAATGAATGAAAGTAGAAAATTATTTAAATTAATGCAAATAAGAAACATATCATGCAAATGTGCTCTTGATTTCACAATGAAAAGTTTAGATTTTTTGTTTGACTTAAGAATAATTGAAGCAATCTTTGCCTTTGCTCTGTCGCATCTAAAAAATTCAAGCATTATGGAAAACTAACAACTAAAGAATATTTCAGTGCTGTGGCAAGCTACACAGGATAAGGTCAGAAGGTAGGATTTCTGGGATTTGTCAGAGCAGTGCTCCTTTCATTCAGAGCTTGGTCTCCTGAGGATGGGATCATGATGAGCTGGAAGCACCTAAATGTCCTCCTGCACCACTGCTCTCCTAGTGGTGGTAGGAGAAGATATTTGGAAGGGAAGAGGGGGAAGGCAGGTGACTTTGGCCATCTCCTGTGGACCAGTGCCCTCCCAGTGTTAACACTTTTTGACTTCATCTGCCAGTTCTGTCACATCTGCTTTTGAGCATGCCAATACCGCTTGCTCTCAGAGACTTCCGCAGCTCCACATTTCAATCATTCTGTGTTTGCTGTGTAGAGTGGCACATTCTTCCCTTTCTTTAATCAATCCCCAAACAGTTTTTCAGGCACCACATACTTTGGTTTTCTCAGGATAGGATAAGTAAGACCTGTACGTTCTTTGTACCACTGTAAGAGTAAATGAACCCTGGTTGTGCCCCTCTCAAGTCCCTGTAAGCTGAAGAGTCATAGCTTGTTAACTCTTTTCTTACAAGGCAGTTGCTTCATCTTATTAACTATGAAATTTTTCTTCTTGTATGTCATGTCAATCAATTAGTGGGGAAAATGAAGTATTGACATATCTAGCTTCATATAAAGTGCTGTAATACAAGATCTTCAAGACAGTTATACTTATGTCTTGATACTTAGAGTATTTAAAATTTATTTAGCATGAAGTAATTAAACAGTAATATAGATAATTTTATGGTTTTAATACTGGGATTATTTAAAATTAAATTACCAATGCAAAGATATGGCATTCTGGTGATTAAAAATTGAAGAAATGCGCAACATAATATGGCAAAATGAAATACTGAGAGCATGGGAATTAAGATGAAAGAGCTCTTCACACTTACTCTTTATATGCCTCCTGGTACTTGACCATTCTCTGGTGTACTTTTACAGTACAACTGAGAGAAAAATGTGGGATGTTGCTGAAAAAGAGTGGTTTATTATTCTCCTTGTCTCTTTCTTGTGTTGCTTTCCTCATTGCTGGCATTGGTATTCCTCTGGCACCACAATGGGATAGTTTAAAAAGCTGAACAGAAAACAGATTAAAACCTATCACCCATCCCTCACCCTTCCCCACTCCCTGTTGTTCTTTTTTCCTTGATATTTTCTGTTAACTAGGTCAAAATGCTTCATGTAGTGTCTGTTGGGTGTTATACAAAAATAGAGAGAGAACTGAATAGCAGGAACTGCTCAACAGCAGCAGAAACAGCCCAAAGATAAGAATTTGCTTGCCAGCAAAAAAAATTCCTGTGTGATTATGGACTGCCAGGAAAGGACTTTACTAAATCTTGACCATTTATGTTAAACTGCCAAATGACATCTTAGAGTAATAATCAGTATATTTTAGCTCAATTACAAAATTGCTACTTTGAATTTATTTCAGTATTTTCTTAGATTGGAGCAGGCATTTAGTTTTCTGAGTTGAAAATTAATAGACTGTGGTGCTGCTTTAGAGCTGTAAGCAATGAAATGGCTCAACTCCTATTTGAAGTTCAAATTTTGCTGGGCACAGCTTCATAGTGTGATATCTCTGAAGAACATTCCATAGGTTTAATATGTGGAAATTTAAAAGCATATTTCACGTCTACTGCTTAATTTTGTAGTTGTGGCGCTGCATCCAGAATAAAGAATGCTGCTGTTTATTGAATCAATGTCTATGAAAATTCATGCCAGTATCATTGCTTTATTTGATACTGGAAATTATTGCTGTATCTTAAAGGGCATACAGTGGTTTTTTAACATTTTTTATTATCATTCTGTTTTTACACATCAAAAATGTTTTATTGGGTTAAATAAACACACAAGCAAGAAAAATGTAAGGGAGAATTCATTAATTGATTGTGTAATATTTTTATTATCCACTATAGAATTCATATTACACAGAAGATAACCACTCCACACTCTAAAAATAGATATTTTGCAAAATTGTGCTTTTGAAATGCATAATTGCCTGCATTTAGTTGTTTCTTGTTTCTTGTAATTCTTTCTGACTCTTTTTATAGAAACACTGACTTATGGTCAAAATCTCATTAATTTATTTAAATGTGATTAAAATAGCTAAACTGATCCACTGGATGGAGATTAAGTTACACTGTAATTTTATCATGTAACATGCCAACTTTTTCATCTTCATTTAATATGATTTTTCAGGTTGTCAGTGTATGTCTAATGCTAATACCACAGAAGGTTCAGGGAATCATTTGTATTACACTAATTGTTTTTGTTAATAATTCCTTCACTTCCAATTGCTGATGACTAATTTTCAGATTTTCTGCTATTTGACAATTGAGTGGGATTAAACTTTTTAATCCATCATACAAATTGTGTGGTAAACCACTATTTCTTTTTTGGAGGGCTTCTTGAACAGATTTCTTTGGATAATGCTTGGTATTACAAATTTCATTTTCTACAGATGTCTGACATGAGTAATACTACATTTCATTTTCTATGTTGTGGACACACCTTTCCTAGGTAAAGAATTATAATTGTCACAGCAATGCAGCATAAATGGATAGCAAAAGAAGTCCTGAGGATGGGCAGGGAGCTAATTAATAATTAAATCTTTCTCCTGAGCTTAAAATATTTAAAAATTCAAAAAGTCAAAGGCAATTGCCATGGTGTCATTTTTCTCTCAGGGGTTTCAGCAGCACTGCACTGGGGGTTTGATTTAACACAAGCAAGTGATAGGAATTATCACTAGAGTTGGGCTTTTACAATGGGCAGTGCAGGGCTCTGTATCTAGAGTGGAGAGGGCAGGTGTGTGTCCCACATAGCAATTGATGGACTGGTAGTATCTGTATTCATGCATCCACAATTACTAAAGGATCAGTAAATGCAGTTGAATGATTTTGTACTGTATTGGGTTATTGATGGACCTGATATCAGAGCATGACGTGGTGTGCTGAAGACAATCCCACTGAAGTAGCAGCATTCAGACTAAGTGAGGATAACTGCTAGAAGTGAAATTAAGCAAGACAACCGTGCTCTCCTCTGAAGTGGAGAAGAAAATCAGCAAGTATGATTTGCTTAATTAAACTGGTAGATAGGGTTCATTTTTAATTTGATATTCTCATTAATCTTGGAAGTAGACTGCTGATGTCTAAACCCTATTGTGAATCAGTATTTCTTTTTCAAACTGAAAAGCACCTGTAAAGTTACTCATGTTCAGCAAGATGCTCTTAGTAGCAATGAATAATAGCATTTGCATTTCTATAATGATATCAGAAGAGTATAATAGTAACGCTATTTGTGAAAAGACTGTTAACCTTGTCTAAAAAAAGCACAATTGTCTTAGTGTTTTGGAAACCTACAGGACTGCAGGGGATAGAAGGAAGGAACTTTGGGTTAGGATAAATGAGCAATAGAGACATGTAAAGACGTTGATTCCTGCTGCAGTCAGCTTCTCACAAACGAAAATGTAGAATATGGGTAATCAGAAGCTTCATTAACAGCTACAGTGTCTGGATGCAAATTTCATGGACTACTGTAGCCCCCAGCTCTAACAGTAATTGTACTTTTGGATACTCCATCACTTTACAGCTGTGGTTCTAATTAAGCACTGTGACACTGTTTGCCTGCATCTGGAGAATAAATGTGAAAATGGTGGTAGAGATGTATGTCTAATGACATAAAAGTGCTCATCCCAAAAAAAAAAGTAAAAGGAAGCATCTTTTTTGCTCTTATTGAGATAGAACTAGGTCTTGTGTAAATGTTACATTTTGTATGGCTATTTTTAGAAAATAAATTTCTTCAATTTGATCTACAGGATCAGAAAATGTGATGCTGTCCTCTGTAGAGGAATTAAACAGGATATAAATAGTTATATTTTGTCTAAATGAAAAATCATTTCATATCAATATTTTTTTGTTTATTTACTATTTGTGCACACATACTACATGTTAGCCAATTAAATATAACCTCGTGATATTGTTTTACTCCTTCTATAAAATTGGCAAGCTGTCATAAAGCTGAGATGCTTTCTTCTTCAAGTGTGAAGGTTGTTGGGTTTTTCCAAAGCTCTATATATTTCTGGTTTTAACAACATGAAAAGAAATCCCATAATTCTGCTTTCCTCCTACCCTCAGAAGAAAGAAAAGCTCCCTCCCAGCAAAATGCCAGATAATATCTTGGTGTTTATAAGGAAGTAGAAGTGTGGGAGAAGACAGTTGCATCTCTTTGGGGAGAAAAGTTAAAAAGAGGAAATTCTAATTCTTTTGCCACCTCTTAATCATTAATTCTAGTTGAGATTTCTTTGACTCCAATAATATGCTAACACATTTCAAATTTTATTCTCATCATATTAAGAGTAACAAAACATTAAAGGTAGGGTTCTTGCAATGGGAGCAGAATATGTGGCTCTTTTAAATGGCAAATCAAGATAATGTGGCTTCAGTCATAAAAACTTCATGCCTTCAAGAAAAATTTCTTCATCTGTGAAGCTGGGGCTGGGGGGTTGGCCTTAGAGAGATTTGTAGAGCTTCAGAGGAGTAGGTAGATGTTACAAGGTACATTTTTTACCCACTCTGCACAACTGGCTCTGTCCCACTAATAAGGATGTTTAGAAGTGCTGCAGATGATGGAAGAAGACCATGTAGAAGCCCAAAGAAAGGAAGAAAGACACAGCCTCTGAAGGCACATTCCTCAGTCCTTGGTCTTCCTTCCTCTGCTCTTTTTTCTTTCAGCCTTTAAGGCCTTTTCTTTAAAATGTGCTGAGGAAAACAGAGCTGTGTAATCTGTCAACTTTACACCGAATATTAAGTTCACATTTATGCTCTTCACATACATTTTTCATATATAGAATAATTTTATCTTGAAATGTGTATGGGAAGAGTGTATGGGTGTATGCATACCCTTTAAAGCCAGAACTTGCTCTTAAGAATCTCAAAACCTTATTTCAAACGAGCTACCTTTTTTCACCATCTGCATTAAACATCAAAAATCAATTTATTCCTTTAGGACATTAGAAAACAGGTGAATGATCTGAGGTCATAAGTTTTCTTTCCAGCAGATGAGATGTCAAAAGACCAACAGGAGAAAAATAGATTTCAGCAAAGGAAGGCAATGTCAGTCCTCCTGGGTGCCCCCACTAATTGAATTAGTGTGCTTCCCTTCTTTCTTTTTCTCTTCCCAGCTGATCCCAGCATGCCAACTCTGCAGGGACAGGGAGTTCTCTCTGGAAAATAACAAGTCTACCTACATGACAGCAAGACAAAAGTAATCTCAGAGAAGTTAAAACCAGCAATAAACATTTATGTTAATTTTCTTACTAACAGTAAGAACAGTACTTATCTCATGGAGGGGTTGTTTACATCCAAACAATTTGTGTCTTAGTGCATTGTGCCAGCCTCACATTTTCTTGAATGTTGTCACTGTCAGAGTCAATAGTGTTTTGTGTGAAACCTATAGCTTTGCATGAGTTGTTCCCCTGAAGTTTCCTTTTTTGTCTTGGAGTAGGACTATCATTTGATTTCGAGAATTGGATAGAATAAGGATTTGGGATAAATTCTGAACCTCATCCTTCAGCACATAACCATTTATCAATGAGACAATCAATACATGATGCCCACAAAGTGTTTGGAAGCTCTTTCCTTAAGTTTCTATGAAGTAGGACTTGCAAAACCTGGATCTTGTGGGAATAAACACACAAGTTTCTACTCATAAAAGAGCAGTTGAAGGATGTCTGTAAAAATTATCCTGTGGAGAGCATTGAACAGAAAAAGGAAGAAAATAATTAAAATTATCCTCCCCTTATGATATAATGATGGCAAACTGAATCTATTTAAATTCAGTGCTCAGAGAGACCATTTAATAAATTATGCATTTAATTCACTTAACACTGACAGTGACCCAGTCACGCAGGAAGAAAAAGATCATTGCTTCTGGTTTGATTCAGACACTTTGCATCCTAAAATGCTTTTGATGTTCACCTTAAAAAAAAAATAAAGTAGTCCTCTCCAGTAGTTGGCACAGGATAAATTTCCTAGAGATAGCAGGGACAGGCTTAGTCCAGGGAATAAGTTTCTGTGCAAGCAGAGACATCACATCTTGCACATAATATTCTTTATTATTTGATACAAATTTTCTGGCAGTGGTAATTCTGAGTGTTAGTTGTACCCAAGTATACTGAGTGTGAGCTTAACAATGAATACATCAAGTGGGTTGTTTCTACCAACTTCAGGACTACAAAAATAGCAAGAAATAGCAAGAGGATGGAAAAAGATTCTTGAAATTTTTCAGATTAAGATTCTTGGAAATTTCTATTAAATTTTTTGAACTTTTACAAAAGTCACTTTATTCAGGCATAGTTTATAGCTTTCAGTCACTTTAAGAAAAAAATTGTGGGGAAGGAACAGGGATTTAAGTTGTACGTGATAGGTTTGCTGAAGTCTGCTACTCTTTTGGGAAAGGATATGGCAGTTGTCTGGTGTTGATCCCAGGAGTGTTTAGGAGCAAACCTACATAATATGATATTAATTTATTCTTCATTTTCTCATGTTTGATGTCTTGTATGCAGATGTACCTTTACTGGACAAGATAATTTAGGAAGGAGTTATAGGGATTTTAGCCTCCCACTTCTAACTCTATGTATTATCAGCCCATTTATTCCCAACACAGTTCAGCAGCCTTCTTTCAATTCCTCAATCCCAAATGTCACATGCAGCCTGTCTCCTCAGCTGCACCATAACTGTATCAAGGCATAGGGGCTGCATCTTTCTCATGTGAATGGGAGAATTTTGTGCTCGACCTTTACGTCAGTGAGTGGCACAGATCAGCATCCACTGATATTTCATTTACTGAATGCGCTGTACATATGGCAACTTGTCATCCTTGTATTTTAATACAATAAATCATTAGGATTCAAAGTCACATCCTAACTTAGTGGTCTAAAATAATCTACATAACTATCAATCACTCAATCACATTTGGTTTGGGTGATTTTTTTGGTTTGTTTTTTTTTTTTTTTTTTACTTCTCAAGTAAAAATCAAAAGTTATCATTCAGACAGAGCAAGGGAGGCTTAAGGTTAAATCGATTCTGGATAGTAGCAGAGGAACACTAAAGCCCTGGCTTTTCTTCAGGAGAGGAAAAACATTTGCTTGCAGAATTCTGTTCTTTAACAGGAGCCTGGCTTTTTTGAAATATGGAGGACATTTACCAAACTGAACAGAAAGTTAGTGCTTGGGATGATTATACTGTGAAGAAAACTTTGATTCTAAGCTAACATTTCTGCAGCCATCTGCCTTAGGAGGTGCCAAACAGTCTCTGCTCAAAACTGGACAGCTGGTGATTCGTGGGCTTGCTGGGGGATTGATAGAACAGAATCTCCTTAGGTTTTATTTTTGACCTTTGGGCTTTGCTTTCCTTCGCTCCTCTGCCGTCTAGTTCCCTCCAAACCAGATTTAACAGGCAAAACTTTGTAGGCTGAAGGAGTCTTGTACAAATGGGGTACATAGAGTACTCTAAGGATAGCAGATAGCATATGGAAATAGGGATCATGTGCAGGTCAGTGTGTTTGATGACAGTGGGTACCTGACACATCTGGAAATCTAATTGTAGTTAATCAGTTATGGTAGTAGCGATCGCCAGGAATGGAATTTCAGTTCCACTGGAGTCTGTGTCAGAAAAAGCATCTATTTAAATAACATTATAATTTTAGCTGTAATTTGTTGTCACCCTCTTGCTTCCTAAACTCTCTCATTTCCTGACCTCTTCAAATTCCTCATCTCCCAGTTGTTAGGAATCTGTAGGAAGAAAATTGGGTTTTTATGTTTAGTCCAGAATATAAGACTAGACTAGTCAGACATGACCATAGAGGAGTTTATGAACTTGAGTCATTTCATCAGAATTTGATCCTCTTTACGAGGCATGCATTCCAGAGTCAAATGCAACTTCCTTCACTGAGCCTTGGCAAAAAAGCAGGAGAGGCTGTTAGCAAGTTTGGACTCTGTGTTTGGGATCAGGGAATTTATAGGCCTTTGAGCAGACTTCTCTAATTATCTAAAGTTTCCTTATTATGTCTTTCCAGATGTCTGGATAATTGGGGTTATATGCTGAACTGTTTTATTTAATTGTGAACTAGTGCTGTTTAGCTGAGCTTTAGTGCTTGGAAAGTCTTTGGTTTTAGTTTTTATTTTTTGATGTCTCTACCAGTGCAGTGTCTCTTTAGCCAGAACTTAGGGAAATTGTACAGTTGCTTTGCCTATAAGTAGTACAAACATTGTTTTTTGATTAAATGGATGTCTAAAAGAATTTTCTGTTTGGATTCATTTCTAAAATCCTATTCACTTTGGATGTGCTTTGATTTTGACTGTTTCCAAGGGAGTATCTGCTGAGATTTTGGAAATTAGAAAAATCTTGATTATAATAAAAAAGTGGGAGTAACAATTGTAATGTGCTATCAAAATCCTTTTCAAACAAAACTCTTCCTTTGTCATTTTAGTAATTAACTGATCAAAATCAAAGAACCTATGCTTCATTGTTCAGCAGTTTTTTGACAGAGAACAAAATCCAAATCAATCCAGAGTAGTATAATCAAAAACAGCAGATGCCAGTCTTTTTCCAAATTACCATGTGTTTACTGCTGTTATATTAGCAGCAATTCTTGCTTTGAATCTACATGTTATACTCTTTCCTCACTTCTTGCTACATTTTCAAGATAACAGAAGGAAGAGAGTCCAGGAATTTGGGAGAAAAAGAGAAGAAATAAGCTTATATTAAGAATGTTAGCAAGCCTGTTCCTTTGTAATATAGAGATTCATGTGTGAGATATGATGGATGCCCATTGGTATTATGACAACTCTGCAATATGTACAATATTTCCCTGTTTGGATCCTTACCCTTTTACAATATATTTCTCTTTGGTAAGTTACAAAAAAACCAAAAGTGGTAACAGCCATATTTTTAAATGGGGGGTGTAGAATTGGAAAGACTGTGTTATGTTGGTAAGAATTTAATCTTTCCCTGTTTCTGTCTCTTTTTTCTTTCTTTTTTTTTTTCTGTTTTTTTCTTTTTATTCTTAATCCTGATGCCATTATCCAGAAAGATTTCCCTATCTCTTTCTGCTTGGGTCAGAACAGTTTACTAAAAGCAATCTGCAGATCTTATGGACATTTCATCATATCTTTTCCCTTTTCTGCCTAAATGGGAAAGTTGGAATCCTAGTGTTATTTCTTGTCTGAAGGTAGAAACTGCAGTGATAGACAGTCCTTGTGCTGCCTAGTGAACCAGTCCTGCTAATAACTTCTCGCTTGGCTACAAACATAAATGTCATCTACCATCTGGTGCTTAACAATATATAACAACCACCCTTACCTGTGCTGAGAGGCAATTAGCCTGCCCTCTATTGCTTTTCCACATTAACAACAATAATAAACATTCAGCCACTAGATTGGTACAATGGAAAAGTACAGGGTTTAAAGAGCTCTAAAAAGTCATCTAGTATAGCTGTGTTTTCTGTTCTCGAATAGAAATAAAAATGCTGGCACCCAAGATGTATTAAAGATAAAGACATTTCAGATCATAAAAATCAAATCTGAATCTACCAAAAGAAACCTCACAAGCTACTGGACAGTTAGTATTAGGAATTGACACTCTTCTTCCAGTTAATGGTATACCTTACCTAATGGAATAAACTGAATAAAACAAATCAGCCTGAAAGTACCTGTTCCTTACAACAAAGAGAACATAAAAATTACTGTGAAGGTAAAATATACGATATTATCAAGAAAATAAATTATAGGAAGAGACTAAAAGGTCTTAAGAATTGCTGTAATAATGTAGAACTGTAGCTAAAATCCAAGTTCATACTATTTTGTTTTTAAGTCTGATTTTCTCTAAGAACTGAGTCTGTACTTAGGAATATGTAAGCCAGCATTCTTTTTGAGATCTCTGCCATGTATCACTATTTGAATTTGGTTGCTTTATATTTTGCAGGCAGAAATTGGCCTAATGGAGGTTGAACAGGGAGAAGACCAACTCTAAGAGTTTGATCTGTCACATTCAATTTTTGTAGTATTTCTGTAGCTATAAGACAAATATCAATACTTCATTTCTTTCAAAATTGGTGCACACAGTTTTATTAGGTGGAACTTAATTATAATTTTTAAATTATTGCATATCGTACCTTTAAAAGACTGAATTGAATTCTCCTTCAAAAAATGACAGAACTCTTAATACTAAAAATATTTTGTTTTCTGTTATTGGCATGGGGGAAGACTTTTGACTTCAGTAAATTTTATTTCAGCTTCTTACATCTTGTGCATTACTTCCAGAGCCTATGAAAGAAACACTTTACACAGTGAATTCTGGATTGAAGTATATTTTTCCTAAATGTAGCTTTTTATACATATGGATAATTCAATTTTGTAATTTGTACATGCAAAGTGTCAACATATTTTGAAAACAAATGCAACATTCATAAAATTTATCCTAAACGTATATGCTAATTACATTATTTTCTTGTCTACCTAAATTTGTATAAAACTGTGTTCTCAATTTCATATGATGACTCTTCTTAAAATTTATGCCATATATTCTTGGAACAGAAATATATTTGACTAGGATATTTTTATAGCAGCCTTCTTCAAGCAGAAGAGGAACTGATTCCCACTTAGAAATGTTTATTCCATCTCTTGTACTGACAGCTGGTCTTCTTCCCTGCCTTAAGGCCAGAATTAATTTTTGCTTTACTACACTGACACTGGACAGACCTGGTGAAACACAGAGTCTGTTCTGCTTTTGCAATTCTTTTGTGGACTCTGCAGTCAGATGTAGACTACTCCCCAGATGTAGACTACTTTTAGGCAGAAACCTCTGTAATCAGAAGAACAGATGCCCTCTTTCTCAAATGACTGAAGAGTTTCATCTGTAGTAAAGGAGAACATAACATCAGCTGAAATTAAAGGTGTTCAAACAGGAACCCATGAGAAACTTGAGATGACACCTTTCAAGAGTGTTTTGAAGTATTTAAAACTGCTAGTATTATTTTTTAAAAAAAGTTTAATTCTTAGAAGATGGGATAGTATAGAAAAAGATAAAGCTTTATGATCTGTATAGACTAGTTACTCTCATGTAGATCCCTGGAAATCATTTAAGTGACATAATAGCATTTAGGAAATACTGTATGTCATCAATGTGAACCCACCTTATTTGCATAAATTATGTGTTTATAAACAAGATATTCTGGTATCTCTGTCAAGCATCGAATTGATACATATGTTTGAGTTCATACAGACTACTCAAATTTTCTAAATTATCTGCTTTATCAGCAGTACTTTGATTCAAGAAAACTTGTTTTATGTATCATCTCATATTAGGCAGACTCAAAAATGAAATTGTTAAATTGTTCATTAAACTTCAGGATTACCTGAGGGAAAAGAAAAATATCTACTGAGGAATCAAGGCAACTTTTTCATGTTTAGTATAAGTCTGAGTAATTAAGGTTTGTCCATAATCTTGTATTGGTAAATTGCAGGTCAAATAAATACTGGGAGATCATGCAGGTGAAATACATATTGGTTATATAGTAAATTATGAGAAAGGCAAGACACAACTAATAGAATGATCCTCTAATCTATCTCCTAATGAAAGTAGAGCAATTCAATAGAAGGAAATTTAATACCTCAAAATTAAGTCCTTTCATGAGCCAGTTTTCTCTTATGATGGCACACTTTTTTCTGAAAATTGCTCTCTGTGGAAACTGCTAATGAATTATCACAGAAAATTGCCTCAAAAATAAGTTTCAATACCCTAATAAGACAAAGGAAAAAAACCTGAATTGGCCCTTGAATGTGAAGGAATAGGACCAAAAGAAAAGAAAGGAAAAAGTGATATTATTTCTGTGCATATATAGAAAGGCCACTATTAAAATATAATGTATATCTCAGGTCAATTTATTGCCAAAACAATGTGAAGAGAGCTATGCAGAACTTCTAAAAAGAAGGTAAAAGAATTATCCAAGATGAGAAAAATAAGTCCCCTGAAATGAGAGTTGAAGAGTTCAATTTAGTCCAGCATGATCTTTAGATATAGGAGCAGTGTCAATAGATGAGATAACTCAAAATTAGAGGTTTTACCAGCCTTAGTGACAAAGCGTGACAATATGCATGATTGAAAGTTGTCCAAAATTACTATTTTACTTATATGCACATTCTAGCTGTCAGGATAATTAATAAAACTGAATTAATAAAGGTAAGGAAAATAGAAAGCATATCACTATTGTAAAGATGAAGTAGATTTCAAAAAGAGAAATTTTTATCCTTTCCTTGGTGTGTTTTTTTTAGTTTGGGACATTGGTGGAGAGATCTGGGTGTTTTTTTGTTTGTTTCTATCTTTTTTCTACACTCACAGGCCTGTAGTTTACAACAGAGAAGGAGATCTAATGATTCCTGCTGGACTGTGATAATGCAAATCTACAGAGCAGCCATAGCATGCTCAGAGTCTGCATATCTATGTGCACTTTCCTGTCTGCACCAGTCAAAATTTGTTTATTTTTTTCCCACTGTATTTATTTTTTTCCCTTACTGCCTTGAGCTCATGGGTTGCAGCTTTTGCCCTTTATAGTCACTACATCAGCATTGCTAAAATACAGAATACTGATGACTTCTGTAGTGATGAAAATACTGTGTTCTTTTAAATTTTCTATGCTTTCTCCACACTAAGGGGTTTTTGCTTGGTAAAGTATTTTAACCATCTGCTAGAAGATAGGGTAGCTTTCCTAAAGAATCAGTGGTGTCCTTCAGGTTACCTTTCAGATTGTGTGAACTTCCACAGCATATGAATTGTCAAAGAGCTGGATGTGAGGGAATGTTGCAATTGAATATTTGTTGAATAAACAATCTCTTTTAAATCTTTTTTCCTAAATCTTGGGGGTTTTTTTGGTATATATTTGTTTTATCATAATGTAGAAGATCTAGAACTATATTTAAAATACCTGAACTTTCAAAAATTGGGTGGAAAAAGTATGAAAAAGGTCATGGATTATATTTAAATATTGAAAGGTAATTGGCACCTTCAATTGTCTATAGCAATCCTGAGAGTCTGGGAAATGTCTGCACCTTGAAACAAACTTAAAGAGCACATCTCTTTCTCAGAAACTTTTACCAGGGTTTCTTAACATCAGGTCAGTAGGACAGAATATGGGGAAAAGCTCACAGTTAGGGTTTCACCTCTAATATTCGGATTCAAACTTTTGCTTGACTTAATCAGACTTAAAATGAAGATCCTTGTTTTTTGTGCCCTCCTTGCCCCAGTGCAGTAACTAGTGCACTAGTTGATAGATTCCCCCTGTAAAATATCTTCTGTATTGGCATTTCACTTACAGTATGGGAACAGATACGTGGACTTGATTAAATTTCTGGTTTTCCTCTTTTTTAAATGACTCAAGAAGAGGCACTTTACAGGGAAACTGATGGGTAATTACTGATGGAAATGTAACAAGGATAAAAAGGAAAATAATAAATACTGAAAAAAGAGCAGTGGTGTACAAACATAGTGAAAATCTCAAGACTTTAGGAATGATAGGAAGTAGTAGCACTTACTAGTGGAATACTTTCTGAAGGTTTTGCCTCACACTTTAGGGAGGGAGATAATACCAGAACAAGGAGGGGAATCAGGCACACACCACACAACCACAGAGGCTGCAACTGTCCAAGATGAGGATAGCCTTTTATGTGCTAATGGCTGAAATTCGATGAATTGATATAACATGAAAACTGATTAGATTGGCCATGCTTCATGACAAACAGAAATAACTGTAGATCAAAGAAACAGAATCCCAGAACCCTAGGAGAGCTCAAGTTTGCTGAGACCCCTGAAGGTCACCCAATCCAAAACCCATGTTCAAACAGGAACACCTAGATCCTGTTCTCCAAGACCTGTCCAGACAACTTTTGTGCATTCATAGGGATGGCTACTTCACATCTCTCTGGCAAAACTTTGCCCCTGTTTGGTCATTCTCACAGTGGGAGCTTGTCCTGGAGGGGATGGACTGGAGACTGGCCACACTGCCACACCACAGCCAACCAACAGCAAGCCTCAAGAAATAAGAAGCCTCAACTAATGATATCCAGGCAGCTTATGGTGAGGAGCAAAGGACTCACAAAGGACTCTTTGACCAATTGGGAGTGGCCATGCAGATCAACAACCCGTGATTGGCCAGAAGGCTTCTAGAACATTCTGTGAGAGACTGTGTGTAGCTATATCTATAGCTATATCTATCTATATCTATGTATATATATATATATATATGTGTGTGTGTGTGTGTCAACCTCACTTCAGGGTCTTCTGAAGCAGCCTCTTTATGTTTTGTTTTGCACCCTTCTTTGTACCCTTTCTATTTATTTAATAAATATCTTCAGTTTTGGCACTTCAGCTTTACCCATCTCTTCCTTGTGGCTGTGCCACATGACCCCACCACCATTGTGCTCCCAAGACCAGAAGGTTTCCCTGTGTGCCCCACAGATCCCTCGGGGTGTTGTTGCCAGCCCATCTCCGGCCACTCTGGTGCTAGCCGGGTCATCGGTGGTCGGACACGCGCCGCAACACTCGCAGCTGACAAACTGTTTCCTGATGTTCAGAGGGAACCTCCTGCATTTCAGTTTGTGACCATTGCCTCTGGTCCTGCCACCAGGCACCACTGGGCTCCCTCCCCTTTGCACCCTCCCTTCAAGACTGTATATGTATATTGGTGAGACAACCTTGTGCTCCAGTGCTTTGGAAGCATAGAAAATGGGATCTACTCACAAAGGTACAACTGTATCATCTTAATGATTACTGTATCATTTTGATGTTTCATCAGCTCCTATTGTGTCTAACTAGTTGGGAATTAACACTCATTTTGATGAAGGAGCTTCTTGTAAATTACTTTTCTTTACCTGCTTTTTTCCCCGGTTTAGGTTTATTTTTTAAAAAGAAGATATGTGTCTTCATCAAAGAGTTTAAAGAAATATTTAAATCCTATTTTTTTCAAGGAGTGAGCTTTAGTATTATATACAGGGATAAGAGATAATAAATACCCCAAACATCTGATTTGCATAATTTCACTTGAAGAACATGGTATACCACAGTATCAAAAGTCAAATTTCTCAGTTATTCAATTTAAATTAGAATGGTTTGTTATATTGTAAACTTTTTATCCTTCCTGTTGTATCTCTGCAAATTGGGCAAAAGATAGTCAAGTCTGAAGGGTTAGTCAGGCTCAGTAAAAATGGAAGCAAAAAAAAATATTTGAGGAGGCTGAGATCTTTGTTTCTCTGGGGTTTTTTTGAGAATGTTTCATATGGGATGACTTCATCTGTTTCTGTCTCTTCAGATTCATCCCAAACAAACTTTCTTTCCTTCTTATGAAACAAAGAAATTCCATTCTTGCCTCATCAGTCAATCATTTCCCTTGAGAATTTTTATTTAATGTGTTTTGAATTCACGGAAATTTTTCTATGCCTTTCTGCCAGCCATTTCCGAAAGACCAGTCACCCTAAGCCAATTTCAGAAGCATTTATGTTGGTATTAGCCTTCACTTACGCTAAAAAGAGCACTCATTCTTGCTGTTTTGTCACTCATTATCTTGCAAGCATTTGTCTGATGTACTACTTTGTGTAGAATTGCACAAGTAAATTTAGGTTTGTATTTATATCAGAGAAGATGCGGCTGAGGGTGCTTTCATTTGAAGTGCAATGTAATGAAAGCAGTAGCTCACTTTATGGTCCCCATCAATTCTCTAGAAAGCTCTGTAGAGACCACAAAGAACTTGCTGTACTTTGGCAATAGAATGGGCCATTGTGTTTGGGGATTAAAGTTGTCAATCACATTCTCCTCCTCTTCAGTACAGCCAACTTTAAAGAATCTTGGTATTCAGCAACAATTATTTGAAGTGACAATTACAAAGGGGGAAAAGGGATGGAACTTTTTTCTTTTAACCTTTTAATCTACTCATTCTTTTGGAAAGGAAAAGCATAGGTAAGGAGCCCAAAATATGAATTTTATTCCAACGCAGCTCTTATAGCTAAAAGAGGTCTTTTCTTGGTCTTCAAGGAATAACATAACACTGTAACAACCTTACTCAGCCAAAAAAACCCCCAAAAAATAAGGTTCCAGTAGTACAAATGCAAGTAAGAAATTGTGTGAATTTCAAAATGTTAGAGCAAATGAAAGAAATAGCCACAGGGAAAAAAAAAACCCAACAAAACAACAAAAACCAGTAAATATTTTCAAGTTTGCATTTCCTATACTGAGAACAAAGGGAAAAAATGAAAAGAGGGGAGAATGAAAAACAGTGATTGAGAAGAATTTTTACATTGATACTAAAAATAGGCAAAGAGGATATAGTATGAATAACAATAATATCTGAAAGCTCTGAACCTAACTTTATTTAACACCTATTAAAAACATCAATACTGAAAGATAAAGATGAAATTCTAATACTAAGTGCACATGGAGTTCACTGAAATTTTGCAAGAGCTAGTGGCAGACAAAAAGGCTTAACAATAAGATTTTACTATTTCTGTTAAAAAGTAGCCTGTATAGTAAAGACTAGGGAATTGAATGGGATAATTTTTCAAGGGAATAAAATAAAAATTCATCTCTGTTTCAACCCTAGCAATAAGAGAGAAATAATGAAATAAACCTTAGATACTTTTTATTGCATAAGATCCTTTGGCAGATATAGAGAGAAGTTACCTTAAATCATTTCAGTGAGTCCCTTTTTTGAGTGCATCTCAGTATCTTCATTTTATCATTATATGATGTCAAGTATTTTTTTCTTCATTTGGCCATCGGATGTATATACAGGTATCCTTGTAGAGCTACATTGTCTGACAGTTGTTTACTTCTAGAACACTGTAATACTTTTCACATACAGAAAATAAATCCCCACAGTATGACTATTTTATCTCTAATTTTTATGCTGAAGATATAAGTGTTATTTTGTCTGTCTTTAATCAGCTGACACATTTCCATCTTTCTATAGTCATCCAACTGCTAGATGGACACCAACGATCATGTAAATTTTTAAATGGCATGTGGAAACAACAGTGAAGTTTCTTAACAGTAGCAGAATTTAATTCCCAATTCCCATTCCATTAATCTCTGTATTTTTAAGAGGTCCCACTAATGAGTTCTTTCTGTAATTAATCATGTTGACACAGTTCAAAGTAGATGATTTAAATCTTACCTGAGGAGTAAAGAGTCGGCAAACTCTCACTTATTGTAGATTCAGTGACGTTAATAGTGAATTGAATGTGCTATGGGGTTTCTCAGTGTAATACCATACTAGACTTGATCTTGAATTTGTAAAATATTTAACTTAAATTATTTTAGTGTATCTTTATGGTTCACCACAAAATTACCTCCAGTTTCTTGCTGGAGATTTTTCTTTTAGCATTGAAGGAAATACACAGATTTCAGCAAAAAGGTTTTTTTGTCACAAGTGATTCCTGCTAAATATGAAAACATTTTAATTAATTAGAAAAGAGTGGTATGCATCTGAAAGTTGAAATTATTGATAACATTTGTAAAATGTAAACTATATAAATGTTCTAAAAGTGTACTATTGCAAGCAAATCAGCAGAAGCCTTTTAGAGGTCCTGCAAGCACATGGAAAGTCACTGCAGTCATGGAAGCTGCTCACTCAAATAATTAGGTCATCCACATGAAAGTTTTTAGAATCTTGGGGATAATCTGGTATAATGATGACAAAAACTAAAATTGTATAAAGCACCAGTGTCTCTTTTGTGGTGTACAATAGGACTGAAATCAGTGAAATTTAAAGAAAGAAATTAAAAAATTTTACAAAGTGATAAAAATAATGACCATTGTAAAAATTGATATTGAAGCTCTTGTTTGCTGTTAAGCAATGGAATACAGGAGACACCAAAGATACTCTGAAAAGGGATTTCCTCAAACCTTCTGTGTTGATAAAGACAGTCAGCATCCCAAGAAAGCCTTGATCCTGTGCCCAACCAGTCTGTCAGCATCCACTTATGGAGACCCTTCACTGAACAGTCTTCTGGATCAGGGAGTGATTGGACTGACTTGGCCTGGGTCACAAGCCTCCCAGGTCTCCACATCTTTATTTGAGTATGTTACCTGCTGACAGCGACTGCCAGCACCCAGGAAGCACCCATAGCAACAGTTTACAGAACACTCTTTATTAATGAGATTGTGACAAGTTAAGGTTTGCGAGTTGCCATTGATAACGTCTGACTGAAAAATGTATTCAAAGCAACATACTGAGAAGCTCTAATCCCTAACACAAGCTGGCTTGAGATAATCATTCAGCACACATAAGATTACAGTTCTCACCAAACAGAAGGGGAAGAAGACATGTTCAACCCATCAACTGATTCCGAAAATTACAATGGAGTCTTCCCTTTGTCCCATTCTAACTTACTTTTTTACTATTTTTTTTATGTCTTGGTGGAGCTGGAGTAAATCCAGTATTACATATGTTTGTCACTGATTGGTGTAAAATTCTAAGATATAGTCAATAAAATATAGAATGCTTCCCTGTAAGGGGTGGTGGTAACCTTGGAGACAGGTAGCTTTGGGATAGAGGTGTGCATCAGTATGGCATCTGTGATCTCACCATGGTTGCTGATTCAACAACAAGACATCTTTTTCTCCCTTGATTAACACCTCATACTGTTATTAACAGTATCCTTGATTAACATATCCTCAAACTGGGGACTAACAGTTACAAGGTGCTACTGAGATCCCTCCCTTGCAAGGATTTTAACAAAGCCTGGCTGCACTGTATCCATTCTACTCCACCCTCCATTTCATTTCCCTTATCATGACTTATGGGGGGAAATCAGGCATGATGACTGTGTCCCATCCAGGAGTGCAACTGCATTTCACCTGAAAATTTCTGCACTGTTACAACTCCTTTTACAGTGTGAATATAGCTTCTCAGTTTTCTGCAAACCCCCCTGCCAATTTCCCACGTTCCGATACTCAGAAAACAAGTGGTGGGAAAAGGCAAAAGAAGGAGAGTGTCATAATGAAGCCAAAGATACTATAGAAATAAGAATTTCATAATTGGAGGCTTTACAATCTGTTTTGACTGCTTCTTAAATCAGAGGAAACAAATAAACTGACTTCAGAATTTGTCTGAAGACAATCTCAATAGGAAAAAACAAAAGAGTATTGTTAATGATCATGCATCTTTCATCTGGCAGCTATGAAATGTGGGGGACAGTGTCTAGAGTGTCTTCAATTTTGAGGATGTCATCACTGACACTGACTAAACTTTATTATACTGGCAGTTATATCCAACTTATCAGGCAAGCCAGGAGTGTAATCTCTGTAATCATCAACAAAGTTTTGTTCTTTAAGAGATTGTGAATGAAGATCATTTTGTTCATTTTTCTCTAGAGCCTCTCACTCAAAACATCGGTTCAACGTGCTAGTCTTCAAGAAAATGTGATAGCTGAAAAGACAGACCAGTGCTTAAAGCATATTGACACCTGCAATGTTATAAAGACACTATCTACTTTAAGGTTTGACAGAAGTCTTCAGGAAATGTTTTTGGTTTATCTGAGAACTGCATGGGAAGAAACTTCCATGTGTACAAAAACGGTGATATCTCTGAGCCACTAATAAGATTTGAATCTCTAAAAATAATCAGTCATGACTGGTTCTTGGTATTTCCTTGACATTATGAAATAGTATCTGTTTTACAAGTCAATTAACATTTTTTAGTCACAGTAGACTGACATGAGTCATCAATTTAACAGTCCTAAATTTTGGCATATTATGCATCAATAGACATCACTTCTTGCTCATTCTTTTCATAGCTAGGTCTATTTGATTCCTTTGTTTTGAAAACTCTCAAGATCACACCAGCAATGAAGACATGGGATTCAATTTTGATTAAACCATATAACATAGAAAATATTCAAAACTAGAATCAATTTCAGTTTACAGATGATTGACTTTCTTTCCATTGCAGAATACAACTAAGATTTTTCTTAGGTATAGCTAAGAAGAAAACCTGGTTTTCAGGAATTACTGTGAATTTTTGTTGGAAAACAAATAATTTTTTTAAAACTAGTCAGTGGCGGTTTTTATTTGCACATTTTCCTGTCTGTGTGTGATTATTATACAGTTATTATTTTGTTTTAGTTGTATTTGTTTTAAATGCTAATATGATGGCAGCTTTATAAATAAAATGGTTCTCTTACCTGTATCAGGCACTAGTGTTTGGTTTTATCTAAAAAGTTTTTGCATTATATATAATTGGTGTTGTTTGGGGGAAGAGTATAGTGGAAGAAATGAGACTTTTTTGCAAAAAAATATTCCCTTTTCCAAGCTCTTGTCAAAGTTCTACCAAGGCTTTTTAAGTTGACTGTACACTTTTTAAATTCATGCATTGACATGAATGTTTCTCCCTGCTATCAGCAGTTTAAAGCTATCATATCTATCAGTTCTGGAGCTGGCTTTTGCTGGTCTGAAAGCCAGATGGTTTTGTCTTCTGATGTGTTCTCCATTCCAGATCTTTCCCCAGTGCTTGCCCACCCTTTAAAGAAGCTAAGGGCAGCGTGTTTCCCTTCTCTTGTTGTACTGCTGAACTCACTGCTCAGCAGGAGGTTTTTAAGAGTTCTTTTCCATTGTAACAAACAAGGAGCAAACCCTACCCATGGGAAGTAGATGTGCGGCCAGGTTAAAAAAAAAAAGAAAAAAAAGTAGAAGAAAATTTCTGTGTATCAATTATTGTCTTGCAAGTAAAAGCCACTGACATGGGCTGTAGGTATTCGAGCACCTTTCCCCTGTGTGTCTGCCCCTGGGTTGGCTTGTGGTGGTTGGTGTAATGCATGCAGTGCCAGCAGTTTCTGTGACTGCTGCATGCCTTGCTGCCCTCAGGTATGCATCTCCCCTCGCGATCCCATCAGTGCAGATGGCTGATGCACTTTGTACATCATTTGGCTTCCTCCTCTAGGCATGGGAAAGGTTTTGGACAACCTTGAAAGGCAGCTGCTCTCAAGGAGTGTTTCTACTTCTGGATCTTTCTTCTTTCCCCTTAGTAATATAAGGACTTCAGAAAAGTTCAACACTTTCCAGGCAGAAAAGTCTGAGTTGTCCCCTAACTAGTTTTGAAAACGTATGTTCTGTAACAGGCTCTTTGAACTTAGGTTTCCATAAAATTAACAAAGGCACATTAATAACTAACATTAGATAAAGAGTGGTTTATCTTCTAACTTTGGCAATACTTACAAATCTTTTTACAGTAGATGGGCTTAAAGCAAAACTCCAGCAGAAACAAAGAAATTAAAAAATACATTATTAATTAAAAGGCATATTAAAGGACTTAGGTCTTGGACATGAAAATAAAACTTTAAATTTAAAAATGTCTGTGTTGGAATTTAATAATGTGTGTTTATTAATACTGATATTGCATTGGGACAAAAAAGAACAGTGCTGGAGATCGATTTTTGCTATTCATTTAGGTGCTTATGGTGATGTACTGATTCCATTAAATGCCACTGATAAAAATATTTTTAGATGTGGTACATCAAAAATATTTTGTGGTAAGGTCAAAATCAAATTAATATTAAATGAAATTAATATTACCTAGTATAAGCTTAAAACATCTGAACATACAATAGTCCACATACTGTAAGTGTTAAAACACTGGCAGTGAAATGTTATCTGCATAAATTTATGCATAGTTTTTTTTTGAGTACACCGAGTTTTCATTTACAACAGTAAAGCTCCACTTCTATTGGGTCATTCAGAAGAATTATAAAGGACCAGTGATGTACAGCCCTATATTAAAAAGGGCTAGAAAGAGGGAATAAATAAACTTTAAGCTTTGAAAAATGTGTGAAGTATTTTTATCTTAAAAATTCTTTAAGGAACAACTGGTTAACTCTTCCTTACCAATCATGATTTTAAATAGTGTTATGGGTTTAGATTATGCTTTTCTGTTGCACTAAAAATGGATATTGTAAAACCAGTAGTTTTCTTACTGCATAGTCTGTTACTTGCATCCACGCAGGTAAGTCTAGCCCTTTTAGTAATACATAAAAATTTATGCTTTTTTTTTCTCATTGCAGATCCTATAAAAATAAGAATTTGACTTGCTGGTCTTTAGCACAGCCAACTGAGACAATA
>VZSJ01003849.1:359805-379417 GCA_013398405.1 Pheucticus melanocephalus
ACTTCTTACCACATTGAGAAATGAGACTGGCTGGCTCATTGGGTGACTGGCATGCAAAGCTATTATAGGGGACTAATGTGCAAAATACTTTTGCTATTGTCAATATAGGAAAGGAAAAAGGAAGTACTGGTCTATTTTTAAAACAACCAGCTTAGTTTTGCAGTTTCAAAGAAACTTCCAATACAGGTTCATCTGTCAACTTGCATACTATCCTATTGTTCATGCTGTTGACAAAGGTGCTAAATAGTGTCTAGACCAATATTGACTCTTGATCCATGTGATTCTGAGAGTCTTGCAGTCCAGCCAAACTTTCACTACCTTATGTTCTATGCAACCAATAAAGTCCTTAGTATGACTATGGGGATATTGAGAGAGAATGTGTCAAAATCTTTACTCAGGTTGAAGGAAAGTATTTGTCCTGCTGTCTACATCTACTTGTTTCACCAGAGAGGACAAGTTCATCAGGCAAGATTTCCTCTTGGTAAATCCATACTTGCCAGTCCAAGTCAGGTTGCTGTCCTGAAAAGCTTTTTGGGGACTTGCTTTATAAATTGTATAGGGATGCAAGTAAGGTTGACCAGCCTTATGGTTCTGTGGATCTTCCTTCTTACTGTTTTTTGGAAGATGGACATGGTTTACCATTTTTCAGTTGCTGAAGAATTTCTCTGTTTGTTTAATATACAGCAATGTACACTTGCAGCCCAGACAGCCAATTGTACCCTGAACTGCATCAAAGGAAGCATGACAAGCAGGTTTAGGAAGGTGATTCGCCCCTCTACTCTGTCCTTGTGAGATCCTGCCCGGAATACTGAGTCCAGCTCTGGGCACACCAGCATAGTAAGGACATGGGCCTGTTGTAGTGAGTCCAGAGGAGGGAAATGAAAATGATCAAAGGGCTGAAGCACGTACCCTGTGAAGACGAGCTGAAAGAGTTGTGGTTGTTCAGCCAGAAGAAGAGGAGTCTGTGGAGACACTTTACTGCAATCTTCCAGTATGTAAAGATGCCTACAAATTATGAAAAGGGCATGTAGTACTAAGAAAAGGGACTATGCCTTTAAGAGAAAAGAGGGTAGGTTTAGATTGAATTTTTCTTTACTGAGAGGGCTGTGAGGCACGGGCATAAGTTCTTCAGAGAAGCTGAGGATGCTCACTTTTGGGACTGTTCAAGTCCATCTTAGATGGTGCTTTGAGGAGCATGATCTAGCAGAAAGTGTGCCTGCCCATGGCAGAAGGGTTTAAACTAGACGACCTTTAAAGGTCTCTTCCAAACCAAACCTTTCAGTTATTCTGTAGCAGGGAGTATCTCCCCAATGACAACAGTCACTCCACTCAACACTGCTGGATGTATTCTGTCCTATTCTGCATTTCTACCATTTACCTACACACCCCTAAAATGATTGGAAAGAATGAGGCATTTTATCAGCAGATGGAACGTATTTTCTTAAAAACTCCTGAAGCCAGAAAATTGAGCTATCAAATACAGGAGCCATTAACCATTAGAATTAAAAAAGAAGAATACCAAGATAATTCAGTTCTTCAGTTTCTTAAAGGAAAATTAGAACCTTCATGAACTATATGCATCAATCAAACCTCAGTTGTTAGGCTTACTACTAGAGAAAGTGAGTGGAGTCTTTTGTCTTGTCTTGCGTGTGACTGCCTTCTTAATGGTTCCTTCTTGGCTAGAATCTATAGAATTGCCATTGCAATTATTTCCTCAATGGGAGCCACTCCCCACGAGCTTTGATTTAATGGTAGAAAGAATCAGAAGAATAAAACAATGACAATAGCTTATTAATGTTATATCAAAACAGAATTGACAAATTCTACTTTTTGAATTTTTTTTTTTCATTTTGGAAGATATGGGATCACAACCAAAGTATTTTAGTAAGCCTTTTTATGGGAATAACACTTTATATGATGTGCCTTTCCTACACCTTTAGTGAACAGATGGGTAGTAATCGGTTATGAGTGCAGTTGGAGTACTAAAAAAATGTTGTCATTTTTTCTCCTGCTAGCCATTTATCTATTTAATTCTTTGACAGAACAGAGGAAATGTAACTAAATGTTCTGTTTTAATTAAAATGAAAGTAAATTTATTAGTCAGGGAAACTCTGTGTACTGTTTATGCTTGGGGAATAGAACAAACATATGTCTCTGCTTCACTGTTTGTCACCATCTAACACAAGGTTGCTTATTTGGCCTATTAAACAGATCATACTAGTCATAAACTTGATTTTTCTTAATTCTAACTAATTACAGTGGGCACTAATAAGTAAATGGCAAAAGAAAAGCACATCCTGAGAAGCATTCCAGTAGATGGTGGTTCTATTAAATAAATGGCAGCCATGGCATTACCTACATGGAAGCATGTAGTTGGCTTGTGGAACTGCAGTATTTCTTTAGATAAAAATAAGGAGAGTCAGAATCAAATTGCTTCTTGACTCTCATTTCCATTTCTTCAGTTGTCATATTGCCTGGCTAGGGGAATGAAACAGAGGGGCAGCAGGGAGGGGCTTTTACTTCGGCGATACTAGAGACTCGACCCCACTGAAATTTTTAAACCTTCAATAAAATCTTATGATCTACCATTTGTGCTAAGCACACTGGAGAGGGATAGACACACAATGCTAGGGACTGCAGAATAGGAAGGATGCTGTACCTACACATTAGCCTTTATGGGGAAGAATCTCCATCAGACACAGCGCTGAAGGGTGCGGATGTGGACAGCATTATGGGACTTTTAACCTTATTTTCTCATTTGACACTTCTAAATAAAAATGTTGTCAACCCAAGCTTTCAGACATTGGAAGTGACCAAGAAGTTTATCCTTTGTTTCACTTCTGGTGTTTCTTCATCTTTCAGAAACAAAGATGAATCGATTTTCCTACTCTAATTGGAAATCAGTTTAATCCAGTTAAGAGAACCACTGGGATTAGACATTAACTGACTCTACAGCCCTGCACTAAACACTGTTGTCCCACAAATTATAGGTGATTCAATAGCTAGGAGATCTACTACAAAGTTCAGCAAATTTCAAAATTCAACTTTGGTCCTATGTTAGTGCTCAGTATAATTACAAAACATGGCTACTAAAATATAGTGCAAATTTTTCCCCTTGCAACAAAGAAGGCCAACAGAATCCTGGGCTGCATTAGAAAAGCATTACCAGCAGCTTAAGGGGAGTTGTCCATTGCCTTGGTCCTGGTGAGACCATTTGGAGTGCTGAGTCCCATTCTTAACCCCTCAGTACCCAACTCATGAGCATGTACTAGAGCAAGTGCAGCAAACAATCATGTATCTCATTCATGGGTGAGAATATCCACCATATCAGGTGAAGCAGAGAGGTGGTGCTGTTTGGCCAGGAGACAAGAAGGCTCTGAGGGGGTCTTACAAAAATGTAAAAAATACCTGATGAAGCAGGGGAGGTAAGGAAGAGGAAACCAGACTCCTCTCAGTGGTGCCCACTGACTGTGCGTGAAACTATTGGCATATATTGCTATATTTAAGTATGTTGTTGGTCATGCACCTTTTTGGAAGGAGCAAAATGATATCTGTACACATTTTCATACTGGAAGAAGTGCTAAAAAAGAATGACTGGAAAAACATACAGCTATAGTACAGGGAGAATAGGATACAGTACAGAAGGACTGCAACATTTCAGTGAAGATTCTATATCAAAAATTATCCAATTTTTCTTTCACATATCTTCAGCATCATTCAGCATTATGGTTTCAATGGAAAGGATATTCCAACTTCAGTAGAAATTGCATCATCATCTTGTAACATATAACATTTCCCCTTTTTTTGATCTGCCTTTAGCATACTGTGCACTGAGTCTAAGAAAAGCAATTTCTTTATCTTAGTAAAGATAAAAAATACATAATATGCCCCAGAAATAATGTCCTTTTGGATTATATTATGAAAATCTGTCTTTATATTGTCCCAGAAGCCTTTGCTCGTTAGTATTTTCCTACCGCTAAGCAATATTTTATTAAAGCTATAGTTACAGTGGGAATGAAGGTTGTATCTCACTACCAGCTGTAAAAGCCAAACTCCACCAAATATAATGTTCATAATTTGAAATAGGACATATTTGTATCTGATGTTTTATTTGGAATATCTGAATAACAATTTGCAACAATTCAGAGAGAATCTTGACTTGAGAGGATTTAATACCAGTCTGTGTATGAAAGAGGTTTATTTTTGCCTACATTAATTTCAAAGCCATCAAGACAATTTCATTTATAGATTTAAACTTACAAAAATGTCACCCATTACACATGGGTGTATACAATTATACACATAATTGTATAATTACAGTTACCAAGAGTATCCCATTTTACACTGGTCAGTGCATGATCCACAATTACACAATTGTATTAGTTTCCCAGGAAACACTCCAGTTAAGCAAGTTTCTTGATTGAATAGTGTCTATTATGAACATTAGTGTGAAATTCCACAGGATGGGCAGATAGGCCTACTAATGTCTAAGTTAATTACTGCACTGCCTTCAGCTGAGTCTTCTTTCTTGCCTGTTTCCATGCAGACTGAGAGATTGACACACCATGCTCTTCTTTTGTGGCCCTTTATATTTTTTTCCATCTTTCCTGCATTCGGAAAGGGACTGATTAGCTCAGAGCTTTATGGTTACAGGTAACAAAATGCCAGGCATTATGTTGTTTTCTCCAAGTCCTGTCAGTATATTTTGCCTGCTGTTTCATGGAATACTAAAGGCAAGTGACTATATTATCGCAAGTTTTTGTGACTGGCAACTGTTACTGGCATCATATATCTAGGAACAGCTGTTGTTGTTTTATTAGAAAATACTCCAGTGATGCTTAGTGTAGAAAGGAGCCAAGGCAGTATCCGCAGTGTCATTCCCTCTGCAATTAGTATAGTGTAGAATTTGCTAACCTATATTAAAAATTTACTTTTCCTAATCAACTATTTAAATTTTCTAGAGGAAATGCATGCCTTACAGAATATTCAGAGACCATACGCAAAATAAATTGTCTTAATCCTATTTCCTCTGAATAATGTGCACATTACCAAATTAAAAATAAAAATATGGAGGCATGATATGAGAAACCTCCAGAGAGTCTTCATTAGGAGCATGAAGATAGCTCAGCTGTATGTTCATTTACTAGACAAGTTAAAAATTTCTGTCCCACTGTTATGTATCAGAATATGAAAATTTTTACTGCCATGATCTATTTTGGTATGATTTTCTGTGAGCCATCTAGAGATGGAAATATAACAATATTGTAACAATGTAACAATTTGATGTCAAAATTATTTTTGCATTTTTATATTTTACTACATTTAAGTCCTCTTCGAAATTGAAATAGCAGTAGTGTGCTGAGTCAATTATGTCTCATTGTGATTCATCATCAAACTATATACATTATTTTTATATTCAACTTGACATATTACGCTTTTTAACTTGAGGCCCAATTGTTAATTCCACTTGGTGATATATTTTTGGATGACCATTTCTAAAGAACTGCCATTAATATACCACATACAAATTATAAGAAAATTCATTTCTGAATAAATTAGTGGCTGTAAGAACATTTATTAATAAAAGCAAATTAAAATGTTCATCTACTAAGACAAGAAACAGATATTGGTGGAGAATGTCAAATATGTTCTCAGACATATGGTTGGGACCATCTCTTACGCGCTGCAGCTGAGAAGAAAAATAATGATTAATGAATGTGAAATTTGTGGCAGGAAATGGTAGAATCCTTTGTTTTCACTCTTTCAAAACTAGGAAAAAGGGAAGGGTTTTGTAATTTTGTGCAGACTGAGAAGATGCTGCTGGAAGTAAGGGTTACTATGTTATTCCCTGGTGCTTTTGAACAAGAATATGAAAATTCCCAGTGCAATTGCTCTCAGTGTGTGAGCAGAGGTACCTGGCAGCGACTGAGCAAATTTCCTTCAGCTGCAGTTATCAGAGTACACAAGTTTAAAAGCTGGACTTAAACTTGGCAACATCGTTATCCCAATATGATCTTAGCCATTCCTCATCTATCTGTCCTGTGTACAGAAACTTTGTAATCTATAAATGAGCTGGAATTTTCATTACTTTTTGTATAAATGAACCACTTAGTGTTTTTATAATTGGTTAACTGTTAGCTGGATGATTAGTTCTCTAGCAGTTACCTGCAAGACAATCAATTAATGTTTAGCATATTAAACACCCCCAAAGAGAGACTGATTTTATGAGCACATTCTATAACTTATTAACTGGAGCTGCAAAACAATATTTTTTTTAATCTGCAGAAGCTAGTTTTCTTTTGGTACAGCTGTGTATTTCCTTCATAATTAGTCTATGTCCTTTTCAGTACTGCTTTTAAACATAGCAAGTCCCCAAGTTAGAAGGGACAAAAAGAGCCTCTTCTTTTCTTCGAACCCTGCAATTATTGTCAGGAGCTCTTCAGTCTGGAAACTTATTGAATGTGATTGATGACATTCTCTATTTTGATATATTGCTAGAATTGTGTAAGTTTGCTGGATTCCTTAGGCAAGACCCATGCATACAATGACTTCTAGGGTTATATCCAAATTTCCCTGGAATCCCTTTGGGAATACTGCTGCAGTCCCAGACAGTAACTTCATTTTGAGGTTCTTTTCATCAGACTTTTTTTCCCCATGACAAATTCAAATTCTTTTAGCATTCAAAATGATGAAAGGATTGACCTAACATCAGTAACACCAAATCTCAGTATTTAGTCTTAAAATGTAGGCTTAAAAGAAATGTCAGAGTTCATTGAGGCTAGTTTTTTTCAAACTGTCAGGTTTTTCCTTGAAATGGCATAATTTTGAATTCTTAAGAAAACTTTGATCATTGTATATCAAATTAGCCTGCAACAGTGGATATAATCTCTTTAAACAGATATTCTTTACTCCTGCCTCTGAGAAGTCTCTGAAATATGTCAATACAGATGCATGTGCATATATTTATTTTATATGTATATATGAAGAAAGAATTGCAGATTTTCACCTTCTAAATGCTTTTTGAAGCATCAAGACTTCCCTCTGCTTGCCAAACATCTTATTGCAGAAACAAATGATTTGATGACACATGTTCTGAGTATCTGGTGAATATTCATAATTTTGTCTTATTCACTGGAAATTACTGAGAAAATACCTTAAAATAAAATGTGTTGTTTCCAGCCATATCCCTGGGTTGTTATACCTTAGCAGCATGTCATCCAAGGGTAGGTAGGCTGAAAGGTAACCCTGTATTGTATCCCTTTCAGTTTATGCACTGAGGTGGGAATCTTTGGAGGATGGTTTGACATGAATTCGTTTCCATGTTATATTGTCTGGAGTTTAAGAGAATGAAAGGAAACGTGTCTTTTCACTCCTTTTTTGACTCCTTTTTTCTCCTCCTTGTTACTAATACAACTACTTCCCTGGCAAAGAGATTAAAAATTTGCTTCTGCCATAGTGCAGTAAAATAGTGAAAGTATCTGGGTAGAAGCATCCCCCAGATCATGAGATCTGTCTGAATCTGGAGCTATGCACAACCTAACAGAAGTTGCATGAGAGAGAACACTCTGAAGACTGTGTATTAAAGCATTGATTCATATGTGCTGCAGCTGCAAGCCAGAGGACGTATAAACAGCAAATTGAAACAGCTTCCATTTCATTCCCTCCAAGAGCTTACATGCCCCAAATTCAAACAACTAGCTGCTTCTTGCCTTCAATTCCCTATCCTGCTAGCAAAATCATTTTTATGTATGTCGCTGAGCAGCTCAGAGCGATTTTGTTTGAAAAGTCCCCAAAATCCAGCAGCCCAAGTGATCTCAGTGAGCAGTGTTGTTCTTTCCATCTAATCTGGTGTAACAGCTTTCCTTCTGGTTATGTTAAATTGTACAATTACTCTTTTCAGCTCTCCTTTTCAAATCTAGACCATTTTTACATGGGGTACCTATCATTTATACTTCAGATGCTGCTTCTGACCATAATACATTAAAAAAAAAAAAAAAAAAAAAAGGCAGTAGCTTTCTTTTCTTTTATCCTGTCGTTTCCTGCTGGAGCTTTGGGACTCAGGCACACTCTGGTTTCATGGCTCACTCCAGGATACATGTCCTGCTGGCTGGAAGCAAAGCTCCTTTGCACCAGCAGGGAATGCACCAGGGTTTTCACTTATATGTTAATTACATTTTTAATATGCTGCTTTAGCGGGTTGAGTAAGCAGAGTCTGACACGGTTGCCCCATTCCTGAAACCCTGAATCAGGAGAATGCCATTAATCTTAATTCCGAATAAGGTGTGTTTGGAGTAAAGATGTTATACAAGGTCCGGATTTTTGAATTACTTTTGCATCAACCAGCCTGCCTTGATCCAGACCAGCCTGAAAGGGCACAAATTATCCACCAGCTTACAGTCACTGGTGTAGTGACATAAATATAGGGATGTCAGAGGGCAGGAAATCTTTAAAGGAGTGGGATTGATCAGGTAGGGGACAGGTTGCTAACGTGACACCTCCTGTGCCCCACCAGGATTGGAAGGAGGCATTAAAGGGCATCATTCAGTCTGAATCTTACAGCCGGACCGTGTGGACGGCTGATGAACGAGCCAGCAGTGGAATGTTTAGCAGGCTGTGACGACTTTGCACAGAAATAGGAAAATTTATCGCCGGCTTGCCACAGCAGTACCGTACTGCCCGCTTTCGGTGGTGCGTCCCTTCTGTGCACTCCCGCCCCGCTCGGCAGCCCAGCCCTCCCGGCTCCCGGCCCCCCTTCCCGGCACCGAATTTAGGGGCTCGCTGTCACCGAGCTGGAGCCGTCCTTCTTCTGCACCTCAAGCACGAACGAGGAGGGGGTTCGCAGCCACCGCGCAGTTACCGGACAAAGATTTCCCTGTGCCCGAACACACCGGTTATATCGGTACGGGAGGACGGACGGACGGACGGACGGACGGACGGACGGATGGATGGATGGATGGATGGACGGATGGATGCATGGATGGATGCATGGATGGATGCATGGATGGATGCATGGATCGGTATGTAGACGGCTGAATCGCGCATCTGCCCGAGAGCCGGGGCTAGCCCGGCTCTGCCATTGCGCGCAGGAAGCTGCTTGCATCCCCGAAGTGCTGGGAAGGGAGAAAACAAGGCGGGGAGGGGAGAAGAGCGGGGGCGGGCAGGGAGGGGAGGCGGGCGGGCGCGGAGCGGGGCGGGGGCGGGCGGGCGGCGCGGCCAATCGCCCGGGCTGCCGGCGCTGCAGGAGCGGCGGCGCGGGGCTCAGGGCTCCGAGGGATGCGGAGCCGGGGCCGGGTACCTCTCTGAGGACGGCGAGCAGCTGTGCCGCCAGCACTGCGAAAAGTCCCCATTTGCTTCTTATAAATTAAAGTGCCTTGTCACCAGTTAGGGCAAGTCAGCCAAGGTAAGGCTCAAATAAAATGACACTTTAATATGTGGCAACATGGATATTTCTGGACAGCGGTGCCGCTAACACAGCCTTCTAAGTAGCGCAAAATATTTTGTGCAATAACGCTGTCGTAGTGGGTGCACAACCTGTAATTTGTCTGTGTTAAAGTTGCCGCTGGTACGTAAGCCTTACCCTTGTGGTGCTGTAGGAACGTGTTTGCTTATCCGAGGCAGTTGCAAAGGGACCTGCAAAATACAGGCGTAGAAAGGTAGCGGCGCTCTGTGTATGTGTTTGTGTGTGACCGTGTTCGTAATACCTACAGTTCTGCTCCTTAACTTATGGGGGTAATGTGCAGATGCATTTTAATGGTGATGGCAGACAGATTATTCTTTGACTCAACTCAATATGTGAGCCTTTTTATGCAATAAAACCGCATGCCATGTTGAACTATATGTGAAGAACATTAAGCTTAGCAATTTCAGCGGTTTGGGTTCCCCCTCCCCTCCCCCTCCCCTCCCCCCCCCCATGTTTGTAACATTATATGGGATAACTGAGGATTGAAATTGCAGCAAAAGAAGACCTCCTGCAGATTTACCTTTAGCTGCTTGTTAAAGCTTAAGCAGTCACCTAACTTTACTTTGTGTAAAGGGCACTGTAAATAATGCACAGGCAGAAATAAATCCTCTCTTCATCTCCTCCTCGCCCACCCCACTGGTACCTCACCTAATGGACAAAAACTACCATGTACCTTTAGTTCACACCACATTTTGACTGATGGAACTGTCAGTGGTCTGGAACTGAGTGTTTTGGCAAGCAAGGAGTTCCCTAGGATGACTTTGCTAATGTGTGTCTCTGAAAACAACATAGTCCTGAACCTGTGTGTGCGTGTATGCGTCTGTGTGTGCCCGTGAGTCTGTTTGTGTACATGAGTGACAAGATACAAGGAGGACAGGGTACAGAAGCCAATGAAACGTGGCAAACGTAGATGCCTGCATGTATTTCTCTGACTGGATCTCTGTAAAACAGTATGAGCATTTCTTATATGTCAGTGTAGTTTATCATTCAGATTAGGGGTTGGGATAAATTCAATTTCATGTGCATCAATGCCCCATTAGTTTTTCACAATCAAAGGAAATACAATGGAAAACACAGGTAAAATTATGACTTCAGTTAGTACAGGTGATAAAATCACTTCGTATATTCAAGGTACAGAATGTATTTTTCATTACAACACATTAGGCATAGCTCCTTCCCTTTCAAATCTTTACTTCTGTGCTGCAGTCAACGATACATAGTTGTGTGAAAAAACTGAAGCCTTCCTTCTGCATAAATTGTCCTTCTACTGAATAATAGTAAATGTTTGTTTTCAGGGCAAATATAAAATTAATTTAGAAGTTTGCCATGTTTGGCATTTTGCCTAACTGTAAAGGTAAGAAGATTTAGAGAAATAACCAAAAGGCTTCTTTAACCTACTTCACTGCCTTTGACAGAATATTTCATTTTATTTTATTTCATATTTTTCTGAAGAAGACATAGTATGGTATAGTTGCCTGATGCAAATTAAGGTGTGACCTTTTTTTGTTATGTATACCCATGGAAACAATGTAATATTTTACTTTTGTAGTTAAAGTTACTAATCATCCTACTTAAGGACTACAATAAATAACTTTTTCATTTCTGGTTAGAAAATGTCAATCAAACAGAAGGCAAACAATCCAACAAAAAAACTACAAAATTAATCAAGAAAACAACCAAACCAACACATTCACTTTTACCTGCTTTTTTCTAAAAATTGACTGGAGAAATAGTGTGTCAGACAGCACTTTCCTTTAAATAGGAGCAAATTCAGTGCACAAGCATGTCTTAGGGGGCACTGTGCTGCTGACTGAACCATTTGCAGATCAGATCCAAAACTAAATGCCTTCAACTTGCAGGTACTGAAGATCCTGTAAGACTTTCTAGGGTAGCATTTTTGACTCTGCTATTAGGACAAAATGCCAGTCAAAATTTTTTATGCTTTGTCTAGTTTAATTCCTCAAGTAGCTTAATTTGAGAGCATTGTTCTTTACTACCTACATTAAAAATGTTGTTTAGTGTTTTTGTCCTGCAATGCAGAGACTGTAACTCAGCCACTTTGTTGGTGCATGCTGTGCTAATTCATGGTAGTAGTTCTGGTGAACATATGCAAAGTTATAAAACAACTGGGGATAAATGTCTTCAACATCCAAAATTAGTGTATGAGGGTGCATGTGTGCATGCCAGAGAGGCACAGTTGTTACTGCACCAGAGCTGACATTCCTGTGGTGCGTAAAATTTACATAATACCCTTCAGGGAATAATCTGTACTTAAAAGCGACTTTAATTTTTTTTAAATAATTTTGTCTCTGAACTCTTAAACATTTAACATATGAGCTCTAAACATTAAAAATATGAACAATTGAATTACTAGTTCTCAATATGGTCATATGGAAGATTTCAACCTTTATCTCTGGCTGATAAATGAAACTTGAAAGGTATGAAAAATTCTGTTAGCTGTAGCCCCTGCTCCTGGTTAAGAGCTGCATTTCTGTTAATACAATTAGTGCTAAAAATTATCAGTCTTATCAGATTGAATGAGACCAGCTAAATACCAGTGAGTCATCTGTTCCATACAGATGAACATGAGCTCCTGTTTGGACAGCTAACAGCTAGTTAGCCCTGGCAGACCTGTCCTTCAAAGGGGCCTAAATCAGCCATCATGACACCATGGAGCAAGTTTCATTGCTGATAGACAATGCAAAATAAAGGTGGCAGCTGACAGGGCAGGAAGCAGACAAAATACATAGCAAAACCCCCCCCAACAACATAAAGTGATTGCATTCATAGAAGAGATTCTATGCATCTTCTCTTAGAAGAAGATGATACATGTGCAAAGGTCATAAGAAGAAACTTCTTATGAAAACCCCAGCATAGCCTGCACGGGTCTATGTAAGCCAGCACATATATCTCACTAGCATAATTATGGTGGAAAACTTATTTTCCATTATCAGTAGAGCTGCAGTTTAAATAATATGTGTATAATTTGGTGATAAATCAGGGCAAAGTGCTTAAACTTCATCATATACTTGATTGGCAGACTTGGACAAGTCCCTAAAGCACTCTATAACTTCCTGTATGACATGAGCATTGGATAATAACTGTAGAATGAACAATGAATATTACATGACATTGTTTAAAAAAAAATATTGCAGAACCTAATACTGAAGTGTATTGTCTCCATTATTCTGTTCCTTCCGTTTTGAATTATACACAGTTTTGCCATCCATTTCCAGCAAATGAAGCTATATGGAATTTGGAAACTCAAAGAATGGAAGTGGAATTTTGAAGTTTCTGAATTGAGGGCTAAACAAATCATGTATCATATAAGAGACAACAAAGATTGTCATGATAAGATTTTTTTTCCCTCCAAAACCACGTTTTATCCAGAAAACAGTTAATACTGAAATGTTTAAAAGATGGTTTTCATAATGTACCATTACTTTTTTTTTTGACGGTTTTAAGAATCAACAGAATTTAAAATAAAAAAAATTTGAGGTTGAAAAGAGGGAATAAGGCTGATCTCCTGTTTAAGGGTTTTGCTTATGTGGAGGAAGTTGTTGTTTCAGGGGTTTCTTTTGGGGTTTGGGGTTTTTTTTAAGTAATGTCTTTGTGGATTGAACAGAACCAGAATAACAAAATCATGAAGCTTTACAAGTAACCAACAGGCAACTTGGTATCATTTGCACATCTGCAGTCCTTATATAATGAAAATACATTCAGCAGTTTCTTGAGGCCTGTAAGAAATATGGTTTTGCTTGATGGCTATTGTCCTTTATATTTTTGTGGAATTTATTCAAACCTGAGTAGAGTTAAAGCTGAGTTTGTTATCATAGAGAAGACAAAACATTACTTTACTCCCCAATCCTTGTGAAATTGTTTGTTTCTTTTAAGCAGATCTTCTTGCAAAAGGGAGTATATTTAGGTCACAGACAAATTATTCCATTCTCACTTCACCTTACCTAAGTTTCAGTACAATTTATCCAGTGCTTACAAGGCCAAATTTTCAAGGCCGTTTCTGAAGTGTGGTGTAAAAATACACAAGCTAGCTGAGGCACCAGCTGCATTTCTACGCTAGGACTGTAGTAAGGATCTGTGAGATTTTTTGTTCTTTTCTCCTTGTACTGTAGTACTGCACAGTCTACTGTAATATTGAACCCTGAAAGTACTTTACAAGAGGGATCAGCCACATTGTCTTGACTTAGCAGACAGGATGAGTGATGTGGTAGGATCAGCAGGCTTTTCCTTATCAGATATCTTCAAGTTTTTCATGTACATCAATTGCTTTGAACCATTCTTTGGAGAAATCTGCCTCTCCCTGCTAGTGATATAGAAATACCTGTTTCAGTACGTGTGGTCTAAATGCTTCCTAGCATGTCTTCTCCCTGTGCAGTATTCCTGTTGAAAACAACCAACTCTATTTAATTGACTCCTCATTTTGGTATTTCCAGGTGTATCCTAGAATCAGGAAATGGTATGGGTTGAAAGAGACCTTTGAAGAACATCTAATCCAACCTGCTCTGCCCTGCCATGGGTTTAGCCATCTCTCACTAGACCAGGTTACTCAAAGCCTTGAACACGGCAAGGGATGGGACATTAACACCTTCCTTGGGCAGCCTGTTCCAGTGTCTCCATCAGGCAGTGTTGTTTCATAACTAATTGCTATTAAGCTCTTACAGCACAGTTATGGGTGTACATATGGTAAGCCTATACACACATATTCTTTGAGAAGGTACAAAGAAATGAATATTAAAATAAAGTACAATGTTTGGTACTCTAAAAGCATGTAAAAATTAGAGGTAACATTGTATGGCACTAGACTGAGCAACTTTTTGGCCCAAGATGTCTTATGGTCACAGATGGGAATGTGCATTTTCATTATTATATGAAATGATTTATTGAATTCTGTGATTAGTCAACTTAACCAAATTAGTAACATATTTTCCTACAAAAGTCATGCATTTGGATTTGAATTCTGTTTATTTTACATCTTGTTCTTTCTGGGTGGTATGAAAGCTGTGAAGGAAAATCTTTTGGTTCAAGAGACTATGGTTGCTTTCATTTTCAGTAATTATACTTTGCCCAGAGAAAATAATCTTGTTTTGTCTTTGACTTGTAAACATTTATGTATTGGACAGCTGTTTGAAGGAGACTTAAGATGACCCTTCATATTGGAGTGAATTGAATACTGAAGCCCATATCTCAGGCTTTAATATTCAGTCAAACTTTCAGTCCTGCTCTGCTGTTGATGATATGACAATTGATAGAACAAATAATTTTTAAAAATAGCAACATGAATACAATCTCTGTAATTGTAGGGCAAGTATCTGAGATATTCAGAGACAGGTTTCAGACTGTCCCTGTGAGTCCTATTCTATGTATAAAATACAAGTGCTCCTTCAGAAGAGAATCTTCCTATTATTAGTGAAAAATTTCGTAGGTTAGCAGTGGTGTCAAGTCAATAATGCTGCTATTAATTTTGGGGATGTTGGAGTGCATATGCATGTGGTTTTGCATATTTGAAGAAAACAGTAGTTCCTATAAGGGAGGTAGCCCCTTTAGTTCATTCAATGGTGAGAAAGATTTAATTTGACTGTAAAAAGGAATTTTTAACACTGATGTATTGTATTAGCACCTGAGAAGTGCTGACTGTTCTAAATGTAAAATCAGGAGAGGTGAAATAAAACTAGGGCATATGAGCATTGTAGCATGTTAGCCATTAACTGCTCATGGCAACTGCCAATATATAAAAATACTGGGGAAGTAATTGATACTTGGACTACAGTCCTCAATCACTATTTCTTTTCTGCTTTACATTTGGTCTTTCAATAAATAATAAGCTTTCTCACTGGAGTAATAAAATCAAGAAAAAAGCTACGCATCGTTTATTACACGCAATTTCCACACACTTTGCTGATGAAGAAAATTTGTTATATATTTGCTGTTCATTAAAGCATGAATTCTTGCATTCATATTAGTGAATTTGAGCTCAGAGTTATTATCTTGACTATTCAGGCTTGAGAGGTCTTAAATATTTTTCTATTTACAGGAGGAAAGGTGTAAAATAATCAGTCCATTTATCATTGCATGTTTAGTTGTTTTTTTGTATTTTTTTATTTTAAGTTACAAACAATCTAAGAAACTTCTTCTAGAAAACTTGTGGAAAAGTATGTTTGTTCTTATACTCATTCATTTTCAATGAATGCATAACTAACACTTTTAAATCCTGTGTAGCTTTGTACTAGAAACCCTTCTAAGTGATTTTGGAAAATGTCAAGACAACTAGGAAGATAACGCGTTTTCAAATGGAACTCAATATTTCTAGCTGGTTGGGCTTCTTGCAGTGTTATCTTGTGTACTCTCAGGACAGCTATCCAAGGCATACAGTTCCCTGTGCATTAACAGAGTGCATGCAGCAGAATTGTGCCAAGAGGGAAGATATCATCTGTGCCAGGATCAGTAGCTGAGACCTGCTGCCATAACTCCCTTCAAGCAGCAGTTACCTCTTCCCAGGTGTTTAGCAGGTCCATTATGGGCATGCAGACTGTGCACAGCTTTTAGATAGGGAGTAGGTTCCACAGTAGCCAATCCCCAACTTTCTGCTGGGACTGCAGAAAGGCATTGGCTTGACTGTGCATGCAATTTGCGTGCCATAAATTGGACATTAAGTTTAGAGGACTTAGGAGGTGTGTTCATGTTGCATGAGTATTTTCCTGGAGGAGGTCTTTATATTTCTCAGATCCCACTCAGTCAATTGCATCATTCTAATACCATGTTTTAAACTATTAGGGAAAAACATGATGTTGGAGACCTCTTGCTCTATTACGCAGGAGTTAGTAGGTGGATATGTGTTACCAGAGAATTGATCCTCAGAAAGCATAAAGAAGCTTACAGAGAATGTATGCAAAACTATTCAGCCAACAAGTTGCTGCTTTTCCCTAGTAATTTTTTTTCTTCCCCTGGGTTAATTTTCTGCTGGATTAGAGAGCTATGTCATTTTATAGGAAGGTTTGTCATGTTCTGGATCTAAAGCAGAGAAAGCTGGGGGAGCAACAGCCTGGATGCAGGGAAAGAAAAATAGGGCACCATTATTTTGATAATCTTTCTTTAGCCATGAGGCGGATGAATGGAAAAGATGACCAGAGGGATGTTCCTTTGTAAGAACCTTTGAAAAGTAGCCTCCTAGATGAAAACCTTTTCAGAAGGTTTATCAATACCTCACAAGGAAAGCCAGCAGGAAGACAACTGACTGTGTAGCCTTGCATTGTGACTTGAAGGCTAATGAACTTGAGCTCTTTCAGACTATATAGGTCAGGTGATGACTGATTTCCTAAAGCTATTAATACCTACTGTGCTACTGAAGCCAGTTGGATTATATGGTTACACTATTGTAGTGTGTTTGCTATGTTATGTCATGGCTATACCTATAAGTTTTCTAGTTCTGAACTGAGACAGGAGATGTCCCCATTTGTGTTTGTTTGGATATTTGTTTGTTTGCTTGTTTGTTTTCTTTTTTGTTTTTTAATTTTTTTAATTAAAAAGAGGTATAACATTCTTGAAATGCAGTGAGTTTCCTCCACAGGACCACTGTGTGATAATTTACTACTTATAATGAGCACTTGCTCTATTTATTGTGGAGCTTAATATATTTTAATGACTGTTGTGACTCCCCTGCAAAGCAAAACTCAAAGAGTGTCTCCATGCACATGATTCATTGAAGTGGATTTGTTAAAAGTTTTGGGACTTGTGAGCACATACTTTTTTGCAACATACAGCTATAATTTTGCTTTTAAAAGCAGAACATTACTTTCCTTAACTTTGGAGAAATCTCGAAACATAGGTGCTTGTATATTTAGCATTCACATTTTATATCAGGTGAAAGATGTTTTCATTAAAACATTTTGTATTAAATTGCAGCTTGTAAATTTGGTAATTCATCACGCCCCCCCCAGCCCAAATCTGCACTTTTTAGATTCAGACTTACGTTTTTTGAAGGATATTAGTTAATATTTAAGTAGGTTTATGGCATCTGCAAACTAATTAGAGGCACATAATTTTTTTTTGTGCTCTGAAGATTGTCAATATTCTTGCAATAACCGTGTTTAGGAAAATAAGAACTGGAAAAAGAATGTCATACAAATTGTCACGTAGACAAGATCTTTAGCCTGTCAGTCTGTAGAGTCAATCTTTGTAGATTGCTGGTGATCTTCTTGTGGCAGTAAAACTTTTTATAATGACATTTCTGTAATATCTATATGCGGTGTTAGCCCTAAAGGAAACACTTTGCTCTTCTCTATGCTTTTGTGATGTTGCCACAAAAGACAGATTCAAAATGAGGTGGCTGTTTGAAAAATACTGTTTTATCAACATTGAGACTTAAAAATATCAACTGATTTTCTGGATTGGCAAATTTGTTTATCTTTTGCAAACCTGAAGGTCAACTTCATTTTCTTATTCTAAAAACTGCAGTGTTAGTAAATTCAAGCTGATAGATAAATCTTTAATCAAACCATTCTTCTCTTTTCTATACTCTTTGTCTACTGTGACACTTTTATTTGAACAACTCTTATCGTCCCCAAAGACTTGCAAGCAGAAATTTACTGAATTTATGAGTACACAGCAATTATTTATTTTCTGATAGAAACATTAGACAGGTAAGCAACTCCCAAGCAGAATGTTATAATGTCTGATTACCTCAATGTGAGGTCCTGCTGAGTCCCTGAACACCAGACAGCTACAACTCAGGAAGGTAACAGTGAACCTCCATGGCATCTGAGGATGGGGCATTTGTTATTCCTGCTGAGCTCTTGTCTTCCCATTTCCCCAATTTTTCCGTTATGTCTTTACACTTTTTAATGACTCTTTCATTACTGCCTACTCTGTGTTTTTACTTCTGTCTTTATTTTAGCTGTAGCTACATTTAAGGTCCAAGTTCTTTTGCTCCATTTTTGTAGAGTCTGGACATTAGAGAACATTGTATTTGGAACAAAGATGGACTTTGAATAATTGCAGAAAAAAGGAACTTCAAATGGATAGTTTAAATCAAATTTGGCCTCATTCCTGCTATAACTATGAACATACATTGTCTGCAGGAAATGATAGCTTATGGACTGTACATAATGACTGGCCTTTTCAGCTCCTGTCTCCCATGTATCTCATGCCAATAAAAGGAAGTGTTGTGTACCTGATGTGCAATTCTGCTGACCAATTTTAGCAATTGATTAAAAAAGGGTAGAAAGTAAAGGATAAAAGAGATGAAATAAAGAATTCAATAAGGAAGTAAAAGTATGTCATTTAAGAAAGAGATTGAAGCCTTTTTTTGGCATATGATACAAAAAAAGAAGGGCATGACTAAACCTGTTTTTTGCTCTTCTTGAAGTATTGTTCCAGATTATTGTAGGAAAGGTGTCAATTAGAGTCAGCTCCTTTATGCCTTCTTATCTATTTTTTTCACAAGAAGATGTAGTTAGTTTTACAGTTTGCCACATAAAGGAGTTGATTTTTTCCCCCCCTCAAGAAGGTATTTATGCAGTAGATATCTTACTCCTAAAGAGGATTACAGGCTTAGACCAAATAATCAGGGTTTGTAAATACTTTTTGTGATATTATAAGCAATATACTAGATATTGAAAATTATACCTATCTTCTGCCTAATTTTGGCTCACCCACCAGGGCAAAATATATTTGCATACTGAGCTGAATCTTAACCTTGAGATATACTGAGATCCTCAGCCAAGGGCCTCAGCTTTTTATTGATACTTCTGCTTAACAGCACAGAAAGAAATTCTGCAATGGAGGTGGACTCTGTTGGTATTAACCTTCCCATCACAGAGACCAAAGGGCTTCTGCACAGCTGCCACTATTCCTGTGGCCTGAATAAAGTGCACCAAAAATTTGTCTTCAAGAAGGAAGGACTTTGCAACAAGGTCGACTGGAGGACTTATTCAAAAAGCTTTCTGCAGACGTACATATATATATATATACAACTCTGTATCAGCTGTAACAGTAGTGCTGTATAAAAATTTACAGATTTAGGAAACTGTTCCTCATCCAGTCTGCTTTATTTATGGTACGGAAATTTCTTCTTGCTCTAAGGACTAAATGAATTCTGCATGTCAAATCTTTACAAAACTGGGGGAAAGAGCCTTAATA
>VZSJ01003849.1:379817-397023 GCA_013398405.1 Pheucticus melanocephalus
CCAGACCAACTTTTCAACACTTGAAATAGATTAATGTTTTTCCACTTAGTATTTCTTATAGCATAGCCCAGTTGAAAGGTGCCAGTTTGGTGTGGGGTTTTTTTGGGGTGGTTTGTGTTTTTTTTTCTTTGCTTGTTTGTTTTGCCTTCTTCCTTTACAACTTACCTTAAAATGATGGGTCTTTTTATACGTGTTACATGTTCCCATGCAGATATTTCCTTTGTCTTTGACTCTATTCCTTGCTGCATACACATCCTTTCATTTTTATTTAGTTACTCTGCAAGTTGTATATGACTACAACAAATACACCGTTCCTGTGTGTGACATCTCAAAAATATTGTTATTGCATAGATTCCCAAAGGCCCTGTGAGACTGGTATCTTAACATTTATTCAGTCTGATCCTCTACAGTTTGCACTTTTTCAGCTCAAAAGACCACATAATTCTGTACTGCCTAAAGGCATGAGAGATTGGTTTTTCTCACAAGCAAAATGAATAGGTATTTTCAGCTCTCTCCATTTTGTTTAAAGTTTGTCTTTGAAAGCTCAGGATGATGAATTTAAGATTTCCTTTCAGGCACATACTTATTTCTTTCCATCACTTATATTTTAAGGTCATACTTTTCACTCCTCATTGTTCAAGTGCAGTAGAGGCTTATTGAACTCTTCCTTGACAGATAGTACAGACACACTGCAGTACTGCTTTTCCTTTTGAAGACCTTTTTGTACCTAAAGTGCCTTGTGGTATCTTTGATGTTGCCTAATTGGAATCTCAGAAGTGAAAAAATAAATAGCTGAATGAAGAGGTGAGTGGCAGGCCTAAGGTGGTTCATAATCTTATTTTGCTTTCAATCATTCTTTTATTCTTATGCCTTACAGTCAGGTAGCCCTCTAATACAATTGCTTTATTTATTTCTATCACCCATTTCTGCATTTGAGTTTCTCAGTTATCTGTCTCCCACACTCTGAACAGAAGCTCCTGAAATTTCATTTGTCTTCATGGTCCCTCTGAATCCATCTCAGAACTTTTAGCCTGCCTTCTTTTTAATGAGTAGTCTTTCTTAAATGGGTAATTTTTATCCTATCTCACCCGCTTGTCTCGCCTAGTTTAGGCTTAAGTTTCTTAGGACAGGAGTATCATCTTAAAACTGTATAAATATGCTTCACAAAGACAGCTCAGCAGAAGTTCTGCTTCTAATTTGGGATTTCCCAGTGCAGTGATAGAGCCCAGCTGCCGACAGTTACATGGAAAGAGGGACGGGAATCTGGTGGGATATGGATTACAGGTGGAAAGTGCCCTTACACCAAGGAAGGGCAGGCACAGCAGTAGAGTTGAGGCACAGAATTCTCCTCTTCTATTGCAGTGGAACAGCTGTGCCAAATTTGTAGGGCTCCAAAAGAAGAAGGAGGTCAAGGAAATATAGTGATGAGTGGGAGGCTTTGAGTTTCTGGCAGTTGTATTGCCAGGAGACAAGAGAAAGGGCACTGCAGAGAGCTAGTTGCAGCAGTAGAGGAGACAGAGCCAGCCTCCCCTTGGAGGTGCACAGCAATAGGGCAGAGGACAGTGGCCACAAGTGTCGATGAAGGAGATTCCTGTTGAATTTGAAGAGGTAGCTTTTCACAGGGAGCAAGGTTAAGCTCTGGGACAAGTTACTCAGAGAGAGACCTTCAGACTTAGAGGTTTTTAAAATTCATCTGGACATGGCCCAAAAACAACCCAATAAAGCTTAGAAGGTAGCCATGCCTTGGGGAGGAATCTGGACCTTTTTGATCTCCAAAAGTCCTTTCTACCTACATTTTTACTCTTATTGCTGACTCTGCATTCTTATTTGCAGTAAGTGTTGACTTTATCATTTGCTATTTTTCAGAAATAGCAATCTGTAGAGGTCTGTGGAGCTATTGGTGATTTCACAGGGATAAATTCAGTTCTAAGTCTTCAGGACTATATTTGCCTGACTTGGAAATGTATTGAATCTATTAAGTGCTCATTTCTAGTCACTTTGGATGTGAGCATCCACTTCAAACTTCAGTAATTGAAGAAACCAGGTTAGAGAAATAGACCCATTTTTTAAAGGATTTTTTTTTATGTGCACTGATTATTAAATCAAATACCCTTCTTCCAAAAAAATATAGTTTTGAGAAAGGCAAGAGTATTTGTGGAGAGGCAAGAGCATAAGTGGATGGAAGAATTCAAGACTTGGAGCAAAAGAAGGGTGTCTTGTTTGTCATAATGGCAAGAGTAGAATTGATTTATAGAGTTTTACATCAATAAGGCCAAAGGAAAAGATGAAGCTGTGAAGGTGAAACAAAATATTTATATCATCTTGGGGTAAGATACAGAAAAAAAACTGATGACCAGGACAATCAAAGACTTGTTTGGCACTGGAGTATTATCTGAAGGAATGAAGTTTAAGCTCTTAAAACAAAATTGCTCAGATGGACACCAGATCATTCTAGAAAATAATGATGACAGGAACATTCTTTGTGTGCTTAAAATATTTCCTTATCTAAGATAACCCTTTTGCTTAGTAGAGCAGAATTAAAGTCCTCCTTCTGATTTCCTTGAGTTTAGAATTAGTTTTTCCCCTCGAGCGCCACGCCAGTACAATTAAGAGCATTAATTTACAGCATGGCCTGGCAGAAAATACTAATCTGTAGTGCTTTTTGTAGTGGGTTGGGGCCTAGCTGGCATTAAGCATAAGGAAGCATCAACTGCCCTAAAGGACCAACTCTAGTGCTCCATTTCTGTATATGTTTATTTATTTCCTAATTTTCACTGTAGCTTTTGATAACACTAAATAAATGTTACGTGTGTAGTGCATTGTGCAACCTTTGGAGAAACCTCAAACAACCTTATTATTATCTCTCCCCAACATATGCTAAATAGTGTAAAGAAAATAGGTCTCACAGATGGACAATGCCAACATTACAATAATATAATCTTTTTAATTACTTGTGACCTTTTACAAAAAGAATAATACTATGTTATACATTTTTATGCTTTAAGTTCTTCAAGAGTGTGTTTTTGAAACAAAGGACTTTTAAATAATTCTGCTAAGTTGATTTTATCCTCTAGTTTTAATGCATTAGATTTTTTTATCTTGAATGTGCGACCTGTTCATGGACAAGGTGGAGCTCAGCATCAGCTTAGTGAGAGGCCTTTCCATTCTGATTTGCATGGACTACTATATTTCATCTTCTCTCAAATAATATTGAATGCATTACCTGGAACCTGATAGAATCCTAATTGAGTTTAACTGCCAGCTCTGGCCAGCTACTTCAAAATAATCAAATATTTCTATTTCTTGGAAGGAGCACATACCTTCAGGAGTATATAATTTTTGGTGTTGTAGTGCCTCTTAGAGACACCTAACTTCTTTTCTACTTTTTTGAGTGAGAATGGTAATTTAGAGTTTTGTTTTCTTCCCAGCATAAAAATCAGAGTGTATTCTATCCAGACAGAAATTATAAAAGTAAAATCTTTACTCTTGTCTTTTCCATGGAAGCAGTGTGTTTTATTTTTGTATGTGTGACAGACTGCTGACTATGGAGAAAGGAAACATGGCATCTCTCTGGTGTTAATTAATGACAGCCTGTCTTTTATCTAACTTGAAGGGTTAAAATTACTGAGTTAACATTTGCAAGTACCTTTGATATTCCCATCTGAAATTTATGATCTCTTGTACAGAACTAGGACTACAAATGACTCCTAATCCAGTTTCTGGAAAGTGACTCTGTTAAAAGAATATTTCCAATGCTATCTCAGTAAGATCTCCTTTTTTTATTTTTAGGTGTTGTGAAATTAGCAGAGAATAAATTTTATTTGAAGTAAGCAGAGAGGAAGCACATACTTTTGGCTAAACCATGGGTCTGGAGCCCAAGAAGAAGGTGAATTTGCTGTTTCCTTACTTCCAAGAGAGAAATTTTTAGCTTGTGTTGCAGTCAACATTTGCTTGTGTTTAATGATTGGTCTTTGTTAGATAGATATCCAAAGGGGCTGAACCACTGCCTAACTTTTACCCAGGGTCTGTGGGACTTTACAACAACTGGGTCCCCAGAGACAAGCTTTGTGTGTTCCCAACACATAAGCTCTGGAGCTGGCTTTTGCAGCCATAAGATGACCAAGGGAGGGGAAGAATTGCAAAGTGAATTTTATATGCTGTTGTGTCCAGTAAAATGCTTCACACCAGCTACTTCCTGTAGCATTGTATTAATGTAGCCAGTCCTGGAAAAAATCTTTTGTTGTAAGGATTAGTTTTTACATGCTACCACATGCCTTATGAGAATTCTCACAGTTCCATATTTTTACTGGTTTTGATTATTCCATAACTGCAAGCTCACATAGAAAACTGAGGGGTTTTGTTCTAATTTTTTAGTTTCATAAAACAGAGTTTTTTTCTTAAGCCACAGCCAATCTCTTAAAAGAGTTTAGTGTTCTGTCTGTCATAATCTGCCACTTCTCCCTCTCATCTGTCTCCAAAACTTTGAGGCTGTGGTCTGAAATGCTGATTTGGTTGCTACTGAGCTTGGTGGAAAGATTACAGCTCTGAGCATACCTCGGCTGCTCTTCACTACATCCTGCCAGAAATTATTATAGCCACCTGTCTGACAGTAGAATTGCATTTGTAGCCTCTCCTTACTGTGTTTCTGTCAAATATCTTGAACTGAAAAGCCAAGTTTAATTTGACACTAAACATTTTGATCAGCACCAGTTTTGACTGTGCATGAAGTTAAGCTAGTAGACATGAGGGTCCATGAGAAGAGAGATGCTAATGAGCAACTGGGGCATGTTGTGGATGGTAACTTTTTGCTTTTTGACTTTGTCAGCCAAAAAGAAAGCTAGCAACAACTGTGTAGTTACAGAAGTGTGAAAAGATGGGTGGAAAACTAGCAAAATATGTCATAAATTTGATGATAAAAATATTTCCTTCTAGATTTTCTTTTTTGCTTTTTGTCTTGCTGTGATTGGATCCAAATGAAAGTTTTCTTCCTTTTAACCTTATATTTTTATCCTGTGAGCAAGTGGGCAGTGATGCCTCAATAGGAGATTAGTTTTTATTTTAAATAAATTTAGAGAACTGAGGAAAGAACCCTGCTTAATAAACAGGTCTCCCAAAAATTAACTCTGAAGATAATGAGCGAGAAATTTTGCTGATTAATTCCTGAAGCAACATCAGTGAGGTCAAAACATCTGCATAGAATGTAACTTGGAAATAGCTTGAAAACATGGTCAGAAATCTCTCTTCAGATTTTTTTTTAATTACTTTTGTGTAGTTCCTGGTGTTACCTGAAATTCTGCATCATTGTTTTCAAAAGTCATTGTTGTATCTGTAGGTCACAGGGCAGTTGAAATAATTTTGAGCCTAAAGATTTACTTTTTTTTCTCCTCAAAAATTGTCTAGTCAGATATTATCCTAGAAGTTACTGAGGCGCTGGTCATGGTTTGCTTCCACTGATGTTGTGGTGGCAATATGGTTAAATGTTCTTTGGCATGTCTTCCAGAAATGCATGCTTACTGTGGAAGATAAAAGGGGGTATAAACCTTGTTGGACATATGCTTGTATATGCTTGTATGAAGGCTGACTTTCTGTTAAACTCTCACAAAAAATATATGGAAAGACACGGGTGCTGTGTGTCTTTATCTCACCATATTATTGTTATTTTTAATAAATACAAGAATCCTTTAAATTCATTTCACTAAATTTGTATGTATAGTTTCCATGTTCTAATGGGTCTAGAGCTGACCCATTAAATAATGGAAAAGATGTTGTAGCTACATGTACCAGTCTAGTTATTAAAGGAAAGGAAAAAAAAGGTTATATCTTAAAACAGTACACTTTTGAGAGACTGTAACACTTTAATTTATTTTAACCATAGATAAAGGTAACTGGTTGAAGCTGATAAAATCATAGGAGATTTCTTTCCTGGCTGAGATCTGTTTTATACCTTTGTTAGATACAGCAATGTTTCTGTTTGCACTCAGGTTACAGTTTTTCAGAACACAAATATTTGACAATCACTGTAATCACAGCAAGTTTACTATACAGATCAAGTTTAGTTTCGTACCAGAGATCTGAGAGATTCCTTTTGTAAAAGTGATTACTGATCATACTTGATAAGTGTTACATACTTACTGAAAATCATAAAGAGAGAAAGATCTAGGCATTGATCTCTACTTTCATGGATTCTTAACTTTATGCGGCATGTCTAATTCTGTTCCAGTGGTGGAATAAGTCAGTCTCTAGTGCTGGACATCCAGATAAACCTGCAGAGAATCAGAATTGGGTAACCTGCTGGCAAGTAGGTGACAAAGGCTAAAAGAGCATCTAAGACTCAATGTTGTAGCTTCTTTCCTACAATATATGTGACACAACTGACATGAAATGGAAAGGTTCAGTTGTTAGATCTATAAAAATACCCACAAAGCATGACCGAGATAAAAGGCACAGAGTGGAAGGTCATATTTTCTTCTCAAATGGATGGTTCCTTGACTATAGGTGGTTTAGCAACTAAAACTTGTGAAAAAAATATTTATTTTTTTAATCTTGCCTTTTATTTTTTCCGCTGTGGGAGATCTTCTTGTTGTTATATCTTTTAGAAGAAAGGCTTTTCTTTTTCCTTTTCTATTATCACAAATCCTGAAGTGGCTGATTATTGTTGTAGGATAACCTTGTCTAACAAAGTCACATCTGAAGAGGTGAAACAATGATAAAGGAACGCCAAAGAGTGAAAAATGTCAAGATGTCAAGCATGTCTTCTGGATAGGTTAGAAGCTATTTTCAAGGGTACATATTGAAAAGGAAAGAAATTAAGTTCTTTGGACCTAAGTCCAAAGTACAGTTCGGCTGTGAAAACCAGCAGTGCTTATACAGTGACAAGGTTTGTCTGAGAAAAACAACCAGCAATGTAAGAAGAGCCTAAAGCAAGTCAACTGTAGTTCAGATTTAACCTTGCCATAAAGAGGTTAAGCATTTTTTCTTTTATAAGTACATATTTACAATTAGATTTATTGTTACTGGTTTGTTGGTTTCGTTGTGTTTTAGTTTTATTTGAAAAATTAAACCAAAAAAGAAGAAACTGAATTTTTTGAGTGTGTTGTCCTGGCTCAGGATTGCAGATTACCACAAGAAGGGATCTCTCTAGAGCTTTCAAAGGTAAAAAGCTTCACGTAGACTGCTTTCAGAACTTGTATGAAAACCTTACCAGGGGAAAGAGTCTTGCAGTGATTGTTAAGAGCCTACCTAAATATGCGCAAAACATGCAACAACTTGTGTGAGTATTCAGGACATAGGAAAAGGTTTTTACATTTCTGTAGAATCTTTGAATGTTTAAACAACTATCCACTTCCATTGTCTTAATTTTTTGGTCAAAGTGGTCAAGAAAAAGGAATGTGACTCACTACATTAGAACATAGGTTGTGTCAGGGACACTTGTTTTGTGATATGGGATATTTTGAAGGAAAACAAATGTCCTGATTAAGGTTAACACTGAAGGAAATTCAAACTACCAAAATTCTTGACATTTAATGTTGTGTAAGGAGCAAAAAAAGAGAAGTATGTCTCAAAATCTGAAAGTAACTAATAATCTAGAAAATTTTTCTTGGTTAGGTCATTAATATAGTATGTATTAGACTGTGTCAGTAAGAGCAGCAAAGTAATCAAAAAAGAGAAAAGGAGAAAAATGAACCTTGTTGTATTCTCTCACTGCTGTATAAAAGCAATTTAATACATGGAACAATATTTTTCATAGTATTTTAAAATCAATAATTATTTCAGGGTTTGGCTGCAGTATATTTCTGAATTTTTTTTTGTTTTATCATAAATACCCTATGTCAGAGGGATTAAAATTTTGTTATGAAATTGTAGTATTTTAGTTACAGTCTTAGAGTGGGCCTTAGGACTTGATGTGCAAGGTACTTCCAGGGGAAACACCAATGAATGATATGTTTTCTTGTAACTCTGTGAAGGACTTCTTGTGTTAACAAAAGCAAAACCACAAAACAATCCTCCAAATAACTCTGAATGATTTTTTTTTTAAAGTAATTAATATTTTATACTAATGATAAATGATCTGATTACACATTGGACTATTACAAGGATAATTCTTCATTTAAATATCTCTTCCTTTATTGTGCTGGTTAATCAGACCATTGCACTGTTCAAAATGTGTTAGAAAGAATCTAGAACTGGGAGATTTAGCCCAATAATTTGATTATTTTTTTCAAAAGTCTTCAAACTAATTTTTGAGTAACTAGCACCCACCACTGTTAAAAAAAAAAATGAACATTTCTCATTAGGATAATAAAGAAGGATAATTTAATATTAAATGTATTAGATACATCTAAATAAGGGACACTGCACCTTTTATGATAGACTGCAACATCTTGGTTTTCAAATCAGAGGTGCATTTTGTGTCACAGATATATTGTCATCAGATCTTCAGATCTTAAATTATGGGTTAATAAAGACTGATTATGAATTATGTTGGCTGTGGACATTCTTGAAGTTTTTTTCTATTTTGAATAGATTTTTTCCATTGCATGAAAGGAAGGGTAAAGCTGATGGAGATATATATTTCAGATAAGCCTGAGATACAGGAGTCAAGCTCCTAGCTTAACACTCAGGTGTTGCAACACTCTCGGCTGTGATGCAATTCAGTAGCATATGTCAATGCTTCTGCAATCTTGTGTGGTGTTTACTCGTTGGATGGATTTACTCCATCATGTAAATGAACACAATATTGAAAGAAAGGCAGTCAGCATTTATGTAATGAAGTTAATCAGATTTTTGATACATACTACTGTGAATTGTGATGATTTATGTTGTTTTTCACCTCTCAACTTGAATGTAGGTCATAAATACAGTTCTTTCTAATTACATGTTGTACAGCCAAAGACAGACATTTCAAAAGTGCACCTTGATCTCATTTTCTGAGTGAAAAACAGATTATATCCTGACGTGATTTACTAGTTGACATTTGGAAAGGATGTCTATCTAAATTCAATTTGTTGCCTTTTACCCAATTATTTGGTTTATTAATACATTCTTACCTAACTTGTAGAACACATTAACAGCTTCACAATTGACTATGTCTTCTCAAAAGTGCAATGATGCGCTTATATATCAGAAACCTGCATTTTGTTTCATTTTTTTAAGTTGAAAAAAGTATGTTTTTTGAGTTTAGATAAACACCAAGATAAAAAAAGGTTGTATTTTAATGTACAAACTAAGATTAGATTTGTACAAACTTTGCTTTAAGGCCAGTTTGTGCAAAATTATGCAGTCTATACCAAATGTTCAAAGTCATCTCTGTTAATCATTTTACCTTTGTTTACATGTTTTGGTTTTTGAAGTACATTTTATTATGCCTTAAAACTTTAATTTTTTTTTAATACAACTTGCATTCTTCTCATTCCCCAATTATATGTTGTCAGCAAGGTCTTTTACTTACTACTGATTAGGATGGCATGCACATGTAAAGTGAATAGATTTTCTTAGCGCCATTGATTGCTGGTGCTGAAAAGCAGTCTAGTCTGTGTATATGTGATATATTTTCCATATATATAAAAGCATATCTTTTTTTGGTAAATACCATATGGAAAGGTGTTGACACTTCATGTCATCCTTTATCTGTTTTTGTCACAAAATGGTGTCTGAGATGTACTGTTTGTGTACACATAAAAAGACAGAAAATAAGTACATAACTTGCACTACTCTGATAATTCAGCAAGTGGCCTTTTTGCAAGTGTGGGTAGAAGTGGTAACCTAAGTAAGTTGTCTGTTTTACTTAATTCTCTTTCCCCACCAAAGAGGAAAACCTGTTCATGTTTGAAGTGGCTTTATAATAAAACTGCATAAACATACAGCTTTAATTATAGATTCACATGATTGAAAGTGTAGTTATGGCAATTATGTGATTTTTTTTATCCCGCCTGCCTAGTAAAAGTGTAATTGAAAAACAATTGGTATGTTCATGACCAGAAATGTCTGAGATGATTAGATTTATCCAGTCCAAGAGTAAAATATTTGCATAGCACCTTGAGTCAGCTTCTGAAGCTCTTGTCTTTTTTGATTGGTATGACAAAAAGAGCATTAAATTCTGTCAATGACTGCGTGGAATTTCATATATGCACATGTAAATGTACGTATATACAAATGAGATATATTTATGCTAAAAAAGTTTGTTTAGTCAGAAAAGATCACAGACATATCTAGCCACAATTCTCAACATCTTCACTGTTTGCCCACTTTATTTTAAATGGTTCTCTTTTGTTTTATCACTTACTGCCAAAACTATATATCAGATTTTATAGTCACCTGATCAAAATGAAATCTAGGTCTTCCTCTAGAGAAGTAGGAATAGAGCTGCAGCTGTGAGCCTGAAATCTAGGAGATTATACGGGGAGAGTTTTGCGTCAAACTCTCAAATGTACAGATTCTTTGGGGCTGCAGGCTTTCTTTTACTCAGGAAAGTTTTTTGTCTGAAGAGTCAGGCTTATCAGAATGATTATTCCTGTTCTGTTAGGCTGGGATAGTATACGTAAGTCTTAGTGCAATTTCTCTGTAATGTCTATCAGCCTAATTATACCAAAGGCACAATCTAATTAATTGCCTGGAGCTCACAGTAAGGAGCTGTTGTTGATGTTTTATCTGTGGTATAGTTAAGTATTGTGCAGAAGTATACTTCTAAACCTCGTCCACATGGCTTGAAAGACTTCTGGCATGTGCCAACCAAGCTTAGAGAAATTTCACCTGGATTCTGATAATACTGAAGGAATTTTAAGACTTTTTTATTTCACTATCCTGCGTGCTCATAATCATTGGATCATTATTCCTTAGAGATTTATAGAGATGTTCTAAAAAATTAGAAAACTCAAACAATGTAAAAACTTACATTCACACACTTTTCCCTCTATACATGCACAGGCAGATGGTAAGCTGACCAAGGCTTTTTTTCTTTTTTTAGTATTTCACCTTATGGCCATTAATATTTTCTTTTATACATTGTTTGCACTATGATACCACCTACAGGCCCTTGTTAGTACAGTGCATGGAGAGGGGTAATGTAGTGATGAGATTAAAATTAAAAAGCCTTTGTTTGCTATGTCTCATAGTTCTTTAGAGCATTTCTTATTTAAATATAATTCTTAGTCTAGTGTTGTGTGTATGGGTGCTTGGAGATACCTCTGATAGAAGATCTTTTAAATTTAGGGAGTCAAAGAATCATGTGGATTAGAAAGGACCTCTTGAGATCACCTAGTCTGCTCCTCCAGCTCAACCATGGTTGATACTACAGCATCTTGCCCAGAACATGTCTAGTTGGATGGTGAATATTTCCACACAAGAAGATTTTTGAACCTCACTGCACAGCCTGCCTTACTGCAGTGAAGACGTCTTTTCTCATGTTCATTTGGAATTTCCTATTTTTCAGTTTGTGCCTATTGCCTCTTGCTCTGTCACCAGGCAGCACTCAGAATAGTGTTTCCCTCATATTCATGCTTTTCCTTCAGATATTTATACTCCTTGGTAGAATCCAATCTGAGCATCTTCTCTAAGCTGATCTGTTCCAGTTCTCTCATCTTTTTCTTGTAGAAGAGATGCTCCAGTCCCTTCACAATCTTCGTGGTCATTTATTGAACTCTCTCCATGTCTCTCAATATGTTGAACTCTCCCCAATACGTCCATGTCTCTCTTGTACTGGGGAGCTCAGAATTGGACCCAGAAGTCCAGATGTGGTCACTCCAGTGTTCTGTAGAGAGAAAGGATCACCTCGTTCAACATTACTGGTTACTGGCACCACAACGACATAGTTGTAATAGGGATGTGATATTACAGGATTTTGTCTTTCCTTTTGCAGAGCCACTTTAAATATTACCAAGCTGGAAATGTCTGTCAACAAATGTCACCATGTTTTCAAAGTCAAGGGAAATCAATAGTTAGTAATTTGAACTCAATCAGTTAAATTTTTCATGTTGTGGAGTCCATAACTCAGTAAATATGTTTTAATGGAGTCAAGAAAGAAGATAATTTCTTTTATAAAGCTGTGAAAGACACCACTTAGAATTAATTCATACAAAGTTCTTAGCAAAATTTTGCAGTCTAAGTAAGTTTATAGGTAATATGATCCCACACCCTCCTAGTACTGAGACTAATGAATGGCTTATAATGTCAATATCCATAAACAGCCACATTACTGCTAATAGGAAATCTGAAACTTTCCAACATATCCTTTGTTAAATGACTAACGGAAAGCCATATAGTGACTTCTTGATAATTTAATTTCTGTGTGCCACATTGCATCATTTGCTAGTTTTCCTTTGGCTAGGAAGATAAAATGCTATTGAAAACTGAAAATTCTATTCATTTCCTCTTGCTAGTGCTTTCACCTGGACTTGATATTATTGTCATAATTACAGCACAGTGATAAAATGAATCAAAACTCTAATTTTTTTGAGTTTGAAAGAAAATTTATGAGTGAGACCAAATCACCTGCATAGTTGGTGTGGAAAACAAATGTTTGTCAATAGAATCAGGAGTAACAGAAAACTGAATGTATTTGGCAGCATGATGCCTTAGGGTGCCACTCTTAGCATGGCAGTGAAATGAAAATTTCAGTGAAAGGAAAGGAACAGGCTACCTTTTACTGATCTAGGGATAGAAGTGTCTCTAGAAGGGTTAGCCTTGGTCAGACCAACCTTACAGAGTTTTGTAATATGTGAATGGGAGAATTAGCTCAGAAGATTGTGGATTTTTTTTTTTTTATTTAATAGAAAATATTTCTCCATTGTTTTGCCTCTGGTCACAGATGGTACGTGTATAACTTAGAGAAACGCTTGAAAGGTTCAAGTGTCATTTATGTTGGAAAAGACCTTCAAGATCATCGACCCAAATCATTACCCTGACACTGTCAAATCCACCATCAAACCATCTCCCTGAATGTCACATCTATGGGTCTGTTTAATACCTCCAGGGATAATGACTCCACCGCTTCCCTGGGCAGCCTGTTACAATGTCTGACTACCCGTTCAGTGAAGAACTTCCCACTATCCAGTCTAAACCACCCCTGGTGCAACCTGAGCCCATTTCCTCTTGACCTGTTGTTGGTTACCTTCAAAAAGAGACTGGTGAGTTATGAAAAGACACTGAGGATGTATTGAATGATATGCAGAATCCATGCTACTATTTAGTCCTGTGCTACTTCTGATAAGCAGATCTTAAAGAAAACACTTAATTTGCACCTTTTCAAAGTTGCTATTCTCCATTTGCTGTGTCCCTTATGCTTGGGAAAGGGGTTTTGTGTTGTGTCCTGTGAGTCATCAGATCCAGGAAGGAAGTGATTTGCAGATTTTTCACAAGAAATATCCTGCTATTTGTCACACAGACTGGAGTTTGGTTTTGTGGTTTTGTTGGGGTTTTTTGTTGGTCTTTTTTTTCTTTTTTTGCCTGAAAAGCTTGTGATTGTGACAAATGCTGCTACATGAAAAGAATTGCACCACAAGCTCTCTGGCAGAAAAAGTTTGCAAATTATGTCAGTTTTCAGAGGTGGAAAGTGAAAGTGTAAACTTAAAAATCATTTACAGGAACATCCAATTTATTAACTTAGCTCTGCTGTAGTTGCTATTTCTGCAAATTTCTTCTCTATGACCCTGTACAGTGTTTATTTCAAAGAATATTTTCTCACTGAGAGTAGATAGAAAATATTGTTGAAATGGCATTTGAGAGGGAAGTTTAATGCATTTTCCAGACACTAGTTAAAGTCAGTGTTCCTGACCTCTACAGAATCTTGGGATTCAACATATCTTTGTATGGAGAAATTTTGAAGGCTAGGCATATCCTGACACCTTTTAAAAACCTATTTTCTTTTATAACACTGCTTTTCCTTTTCCACAGCTCATAAAAAGTTTATTAGACTAAAGTCGTGTGTGCAAATCTGTATTGGGGTTATGCACCTGGGCTTTTGGACTAACCATACAGCATGGATTGTCTTTCTTCCTCTTTTTCTTACTCTCTTGGTGCTAACTTTTGTTAGCATCTTCTTCAAGTCATTCAGGAGTACATCTTTATACAGACTTGAATTATGAGGAGCACCTTACATACTTAACCCTCCTTATTCCTAAATAACTTTTAAATTATTCCATTTATATTTTATGATTTCTTTCTTAGAAAAAAAAAAAAAAAGAGGTCCTGGCAGTAATATAGTGTCACATATGTACAATATGTTTCTATACATTACTCCCAAGAAACAGAAAAATAGTAATCCCCTTATACTTTGTTATTACATTCTCTCCTAGACATTAAAGAACAAAAGAGTTTGTCTTAATGTATTATTTTGATGAAATTTTGGGAATCCTTGCTATGAAAGGGAGCCAACATTATTCAACCAATTAAATTGCCTGGAACAGAGAAACTTCTAATATCTAGTGCGTAATTGTACCTTGAGACAGTGTGTACTGATTGCTCAAATAACTGAATAAAATTTATGAGATTTGTACTGGCAAATGAACAAAGTGAGGCAGATAGTATTATCATTTGTTTGACTATTTTGCAGTATTGAAATATGATTTCAGGTGATGTTTCTTCTACCAGCAGAACCTGTTTCTTGTCAAGGACCTGAATATATATTTCCTAGTTAATCCCACTTCCAAATGTCACTTAGTAGAAGCAGCTTGTGCATAATAAAGATCATAATTAGGTCCTTTACTGGATAGGGAACAGACTGCTTTAGGTACCAGACATCCTTGGTGCTCAATGAGCATTGCAGTTCTTAGCAATACTCTGATTATTTTGCAGTTGTAATGATCAGACAGTAGTTAGTTGCACACAGGAGGGTGTTTTATCAGTAAAGGGAATGCATCCAAAAGACCTAACCGTAATTTTGATTCAGCCAATGTGACTGCATGCTCCATATGTTTGGTTGGTACCTGAGTTGAGATAATTTAATACAATTTGATTCCTTTTATGGATTTCATTTTGAGCTTCTTCTGTAAGGAGGGGAACCACACATACAATGACACTCAGATGCAAGAGATGCAATCTGTATTTCAGTTAAAATTACTTTTTATTGGCATATGGAGATGATTCCTAACAGACATGGAAAATTCTCAAGTAATAAAACCATTGCTAACACCCATAGTCTAATTCAGGTATGGTCTAACACCTAATCTAATAATACATACTGTCTGTATGTCTATCTGTTATCCTGCCCTCCTCCACTGCTAACAACTTTTTAAACCATTGGCCAGTTCTTGCCAAGTTTCACAGATGGCTAGGAGGCTCAAAGATGTAAAATATCCTATAAATTTTACAAAAATAAGTACTACTTCTAGGAGAAAAGATTGCTGTGTGATAACACCTTCTACTAAATATCTCACAATCGGGAAAAAACTTGAGTTATTTTGATTTAGCTATATATTATGATATAGCTATGTAGTTCTGAGCTTTCCAGGGCTGCTGTGAAAAAAAGGTGTTAATTGCATCACAAAGAGACAGTCTTCAAAGTTAAGATGGTTGGGAATTAAAAAGGACTTCAAATGATGCATTTTTGCTATTCCTCCTGTAAAAGTATGATTTTATAAATATCTTCTATATCTGGGGTTGGGTTTTTTTGTTTGTTTTTTTGGGGGGTTTTTTGCCTTTTTTTTTTTTGTTGTTGTTGTTTTAATTTGCCAGTGAAAAATTGTGAAAGGAATTTTCTTTCTTATTCATTCCTGGACTAGAAGCCATTCAATGTTATACTAGAGTGCTTCCAAAAAATGGTAAAGTTATTCCTCAATTATGCTAGTACATATGGAAGGGGGTTTTGTTATTTCCTTTATTGGACTTTGCTGAAACTTCTGGAGTATTATTGTGATTATTTTCTTCTTCTCTTACAGTATGTTTATACATTACAAGTAGCTGAAAAGCTATGTAGCAAATTTTAGAATTGTAATTTGAATGAATTAGAATTTATCATCCAGAGGCTGAAGTAAAATATAATTCTGAATGGAATACTGATATCTGAAATCAAATTCTAGATATGGGAAGTGTTTAGAACCTTCTGATATGGGAACACAGTAAGAAAATGTACTTTAAATACAGAAAACAAACCTCAAAATTGAGCAAAAATAGAAATGCTTTATTCTTTGACACCAGCTGAAGGGAGTGAATGTGGACATAAGAGAAGGAATCTGCCAGAGGTATGAGAATTTATGGACTGTTAAAATAAGAATTTTAATATCATATGGAAAATGTTAGGGAAACATTATTTATATCATGTGAAACACAATTTTGCAGTCAAATACCTATTTAAACATATTATTTACAGAGTTATTGCTTAAAAATATTTTTTTTCTTTGATACAAACAAAAGGTTCTGTTCAAGACAATGAATTATAAATATTCTGTCTTAACAAAGGCAAGAGTTACTTAACATGTCTTGATAGCATGCATAACATAGCACTATCACCAAAACATACTAATGGAAAACTTTATCTGACAGCATTATGGCTGTTAGGGGTTATTGTGTACGTGTGATTCCCCAATCTTTCAGAATGATATCCAGCTATCATTAACCAAAATACACTTGCACTTGAATCTACTTATGAAATACTTTCTGGATCCTACAGTGTTGAACTTAATGCCTCACAATGTTTAAGCTCCTGTCGTTGAGACTATTGACGCGGTTACCCTGCAAATTTGCAATGGACTGCACGGTGTTACAGGAAAGGAGTTTAAATCGAGTGTTTCCCTTGCTCAAAAAATTGTATCTGTACCTGAAGCTACCATAGATCTTATGAGACTCTTCCTTGTTCTTCAGAAAGCAAGGTAATTTTTGTAAATCTTGGACTATTTCTTTCTCCTCATCATTTCAAAGTATTATAAAGCCCTAAGTTTCCTCTCCTTGCCATTATTAAAGAACTTATAGTTCTACTTGACCAGACTGAGTAGTAGCATTGACTTCTTTTCAGCAAGTGAGAAATGGATGTTGGATTTGTACTTGCACAGTTAAAGATGTGTTAAAGATAGATGGATGAGAGCTACTGTGAAGTCTTAATAGGTAAGTAAAAGGGGATAAATAGAAACTTCTGATTTAGCAAGTGAGTATGATCAGAGGATATGTGTGAGTATAGGTCTTGTTGGATGTTGGATATCACTTTCTAGGACACGACAATAATTAGTATTTGGACAAATTAATTTAAGAATAGTCCTGGATATGCTGTTTTTTTTTTTTT